>JAGXJF010003753.1:0-115607 GCA_019208055.1 Stipa capillata
AATTAGACAATTTCGTGATTAAAGTCCCAGAAACAATTCATGACCTAAAACAAATATAGCACTGCCTAGCTCTAGCATACTAGTGAACAGAACAGCGCATCGCACATGCAACAGCAAACATACTTAAAAACAGGATCAGATCACGACGCACATACTGCTCGTTTGTAGATGAAGAAGTCGTGACTGTTGCAGAAGCGATAGTTGGTGACGACGCCGTTGGATTGAAGACGGGTCGAAGCAGACGGCGGCGGAGTACGACGGTACATGCGGCACCGCCTGACTTGGATGGAAGACGACCGTGGTGACGGACGTGAGCAGTCCGCGTAGCGCTTCTCCAAAAAATCTAATTCGTCCTCTCCGGTGCAGGATCACAAGGACGAGAGGTTCGGAGACTGACTCTCCCTCTCGCTGGTGACCGGCGTTCGGGATGGAGTAGATACGTGTGGCGGCGCGCGCAAGTAACAGAGGAGGCAAAACCCTACCTCGTTTGTCAATTCTATCTTTGGCTGCGGCGGTAAGTCATATATATAGGAGATCCCACGCGTGCGGTCTCGTGTCGCGATCCGATCTATAAACCGATTAGGTTTCCACCACGTAAGAATGACTTACTAAACCGATTAGGTTTCTGGTCAAGCAAACAACAAACTGTCTGCACAAGAAACCAAAATATTAAAAACGGCAAAAGAAGCCGCGCTCCTGCAAGGTCACGGACCGGATTCTCGTGCGGACCATCACGCGTATGTCGCACGTCACGCGCCCTGTCAGGCCCGGCCCCGGCCACGGCCAGGCGAGGCAAGCAGAGCGCGCGCGCGTGTGTGGAGCGTCCGTTCTCGCTCTCATACCAATCACTAAGTGTTGGTGGGAGAGCTCACTATATAAAGTGCGTCTCGCCACCTCCTAACTCACTAGCAATATCGGGACTAGAAACTCTGCCCCACCTCTTGCCATTATTCATGGGCCGTTGAGATTATAGGAATTCAGGAAACTGCACATGGCCAAGCCCATTAGTCTCAACACTCCCCCACTAGATCTCAAACAGTCCATTTATGAGATTTGCATGATCTCGGTACTTGATTTAATATGCTTATCACGAGTGTTTCAGCAGAGACTGTAAGTGAACTTACTGCCTCAGAACTTTGAGCTACTCATCACAACTTGAACAATGACTATGCTGAATGTGCAGTTTTGTGCAACACAGGTGTTCACTTAAGTCACAACCAGTACCTGGCTGCCGAGTAGCCTACCCCAGCGGGTGGAGCACTATACGTCGTCGTACTCCCTGGTCTCCTCGTTGAGCTTGCTAGAGACACCCAGTCTCATTAGACGGACGACGTTTAACAGTCGGGCTCAGGTAGGTGTGTTCTTCTACAGGAATGCTAACTGTAGAGGACAGCATCTTGCTCAGACATAGCCAATAGAAACACATAACGCATCTTGCCAACCTGCTATACAGACTCTGAGCCTAAAGCTCTGAGAGTTTGGCATCTCACCTAGAGAGTGGGTTACAAGTACATCTCCTCAGGTAACCAATAGCTTGTTGCTCCAGGTCTAATTACACGGGACTCTCGATCACAAAGGTTGGGTTACTACTATGGGCTGTACACATATGGTCTCATACCCATCTCCCTCGATGCATAGCTTATGCACATTCCGTGATAGTCCCTTTGTAAAAGGGTCTGCTAGACGTTATGTTGTAAGTCTGTTTGAATATACGTAACAGTATTACTCGGAGTATTCTACATTTCTGACAGACGTCAAATGTCTCGTTCACGTGTCTGAGGACGCGCATTATCCTTAGAAGACTGTTCACTTTAGCAATGACCGTTTGGTTGTCACAATCATAAGAATAGCGGCACAGGTTTTCAACCACAGCAAGTCCAACAAGCGCTCACAGCAGCCATTCTGCCTCAACAGTGGCTAGTGTCTAAAGCAGTAAGTTCTGCTTCCATGGTTGACCTCGTCATTAGGGTCTGTTACACGACCTCTGACACTGCTGCCACCTGCCATGAGTAAAAAACATACGCCACTCGTGTGGCATAGAGCACGTCAACATCCGATATCCAGTTCGAAGCACTATACCCTTCAAGCACAGCAGCGCGTGCCTGAATAGTGAATTCCATAACTCATGTACCTCTCAGATAGCGCAAGACCTTTCAAGTGCATGCAATGATCATCACCCGGGTTTGACATGAACCTGCTCAGCTTGCTCACAGCAAAAGAGATGTCTGGCCTTGTGCACTAGCTAAGTAATGTAGTGAACCGATAATTTGAGAGTATCTATGATCCCTACGTTCTTTCTTGTTCTTACGGAGTGTCACACTGGATCATAAGGTGTTGGAGAAGGCTTGCTGTCATAAAACCAACCGGCTCAAGACCTTTTCAACATAGTGAGATTGCGTTAAGTAATCCACTCTCATCCTTAATAAGCTTGATGTTTAGAATCACATCAGTTCTCCCAAATCTTTCATATCAAAACTTTTTGATAGAAAAGACTTGACTCATTGATCACATCAATGTTGTACCAAAGATCAGTATGTCATCCACATACAAGCATAATATAACACATTCGCCCCCACATGGCGATAGTAAAACACCTATCAGCTCATTAATACAAAGCCTGCAGAAGTTATAGTTCTGTCAAACTTCTCATGCCAGTTGCTTAGGTGCCTATTTCAGCCATACAAAGATTTTAATAACTTGCACACACTTCTCTCTTCACCCTTTACACAAACCCATCAGGCTGATTCCATATAGATTTCCTCTTCCAACTCCTCATTTAGGAAAGCTGTCTTTACGTCCATTTGATGAACGATAAGACCATAGGAGGCAGCTAGGGAAATAGTTACACGAATGGTGGTCAGTCTAGCGACGGGTGAATAGGTGCAAAGTAATCTTCGCCTTCTCTCCCTGGCCACAAGACGTGCCTTGTACTTATCAATACGTAACCATCAGGTCTAAGCTTCTTTTTGAACACCCACTTACAGCCCACAGGTTTACAACCATAGGGTCGTTCAGTTAGTTCCCAAGTTCCATTGGAAAGAATCGAGTCCATCTCATTATGGACAGCTTCTTTCCAGTCATCTGCATCTGGAGATGCATATGCCCTCTGCTATAGACGTGGGAGTATCGTCCACAAGGTATACAATGAAATCATTACCAAGGATTGCAATCCTCTGTCTCTTACTCCTCGTAGGAGTTTCATTGCAGTCTCCTCAAGGATCCTTCATGTGGTTGTTCAAAATACTCATCAGATGTGACTAGATTTAGGAATTATCTCAGAAGAAATTTTAGCAGTGCTAAGCATATCTTTCATAGGAAACATATTCTCAAAAAAATATTGCATCACGAGATTCCATTATAGTATCAACATGCATATCAGGTACCTCAGACTTGACCACTAAAAAATCTATAGGCAATGCTCTGATGAGCATAACCTAGAAAGACACAATCCACTGTCTTCGGCCGAAGTTTGCGTTTATTAGAGATTGGAACGTTGACTTTCGCCAAGCATCCCAAGTGCGCAAATAAGAAAGTGATGGTTTTTCCCAACCCATCCTCATAAGGGGTTTCTCTTTATTCTTGTTTGGAACTCTATTCAGGACATGACATGAAGTCAACAAAGCCTCCCCCCACCATGCCTTAGATAAACCAGCAGTGTCTAACATGGCATTCACCAAGTCAGTCAACGTGCGATTTTTCCTCTCGGCAACCCCGTTCGATTGGGGCGAATAGGAGGCGTCCTCTCATGAATAATACCGTGTTCCTTACGAAATCATCAAATATTCTAGGAAAATACTCGCCACCACGATCGACCTAAGACGCTTGATCTTTCTCTCTAATTGATTTTCCACTTCAGCCTTATAGATTTTAAAAGTAGTCTAAAGCCTCATCTTTAGTTTGCAACAAATAACATAGCAAAATCTAGTCGCATCATCAATCAACGTCATGAAATATCTCTTTCCACCTTTTGTCAACACCACCATTCATCTCACATAGATCAGAATGTATGAGTTTCTAGAGGTGCCAAGTTTCTCTCCTCGGCTGCCGTGTGAGGCTTCCGAGGTTGCTTTGATTGCACACAACTATGCACTTAGAACCTTTGGCAATAGTGAAATTCAGAATTAAACTCATACTGGAAAGTCGAGACATTAAACCAAAGTTAACATGACATAAACGAGAATGCCAACACTCGCATCATCATTAACAGCAGCACAAATTTGGTTTTACTGACTTATTGCAAAAATCCGAAAGAGAAAAGCGGAACAAGCCTCCGCACTCATAGCCTTTGCCTATAAATTGTCCATGTTTTGACATAACTACTTTATTCGACTCTAAGACTACCTTAAACCCATCTCTGCATAGAAGGGAGCCACTAACAAGATTCTTGTTGATAGTAGGGACATGCTGCACGTTCCTTAGTTTGCACGACTCTTCCCGAAGTAAACTTCAGATCCACCGTGCCAATGCCACGAACAGAAGCATGTGACCCATTCCCCATTAGGACGGAAGAATCCCGTGCGACCTGATAAGAAGTGAACATAGAGATGTCAGCACACACGTGACGTTAGCGCCCGTATCAATCTACCAACTTGAAGACTGCAATACTGAAAGACAATAGGTAAATTACCATACCCATCAGTATGCTAGCGGTCACCATGTTGACATTCTTGGAACCCGTTTTCCCCTCTGCGGTCTGCACGATCTGGGCATTCCTTAGAAAAGTGGCCGGGCTTCCCACATGTAAAGCACTCTAGCTCAGCTTTGTTCATCTTCTTCTTCTTGAAGTAGTAGTCTTGCAGGCTTATTGAGAATAGGCTTGTCTTGCCTTTGTTCTTGTTCTGTGGGTATCTCTGCACCATATTGGCGCTAGAACTGGCCCTCGCCTCCTTTCTCATTAGTATCTTTAGCCCGAGCTTTTTCTTCAACATCAAGAGACGCTATCAGATTTTCAACTGATATCTCCTGTCTCTTATGTTTCAGAGTAGTGGCGAAAACTCCTCCATGAAGGAGGCAGCTTTGCAATCATGCACCCAGCCACAAATTTGTCGGGTAAGACACATTTAGGAGTTCGAGTTCCTTTACAATGCACTGTATCTCATGAGCTTGTTCAACTACAGAACGGTTGTTCACCATCTTATAGTCATGGAAGCTCTCCATGATGTACAGTTCACTGCCTGCATCTGTTGCACCGAATTTAGCATTCAGTGCATCCCACAGCTGCTTTCCATCTTGTATGTGCATGTACACATCACACAGACGGTCAGCAAGAACACTCAGAACGCATCCCACAAATATAGTATTGGCTTCCTGAACTTCCTCTGATCTTCATCAGAGATTTCCTCTGGCATGCCAGTACTAACATGGAAAACTTTCAGACGCAGTAAGCCAGAGTGTGGCCTTCACTTGCCACCTCTTAAAGTGCACACCGGTAAATTTATCCGGCCTCAGTGCATCAGTGAATCCAGTCATGGTTAACTCAGGAAATTGCCTACATTTAGGTTTTTGGATTGTTGGAAAATTAGACAATTTCGTGATTAATTCCAGTAAAACAATTCATGACTAAAACAAATATTAGCATGCATAGCTCTAGCATACTAGGTGAACAGAACAGCAGCATCGCACATGCAACAGCAAACATACTTAAAAACAGGATCAGATCACGACGCACGTACTGATCGTTTGTAGATGAAGAAGTCGTGACTGTTGCAGAAGCGATATTGTTGACGACGACGTTGGTGAAGACGGGTCGAAGCAGACGGCGGCGGAGACGACGGTATGCGGCACCGCCTGACTTGGATGGAAGACGACCCGTGGTGACGGACGTGAGCAGTCGCGCGTAGCGCTTCCCAAAAACCTAATTCGTCCTCTCCCGGTGCAGGATCACAAGGACGAGAGGTTCCGGAGACCTGCTCTCCCTCTCGCTGGTGCACGCCGGCGTTCGGGATGGAGTAGATTACTGTGGCGGCGCAAGTAACAAGAAGAGGCAAAACCCTAACTCGTTTTTCAATCTATCTTTGGCTGCGGCCGGTAAGTCATATATATAGGAGATCCCACGCGGTCTCGTGTCGCGATCACGATCTAAACCGATTAGGTTTCCAACACGTAAGACTTATCTAAACCGATTAGGTTTCCTGGTCAAGCAAACAACAAACTTGTCTGCCAAGAAACCAAAAATTAAAACGGCAAAAGGAAGCCGCGCTCCTGCAAGGTCACGGACCGGATTTCGGCGGACCATTCACGCGTATGTCGCACGCCCGCGCCCTTCGGCCCGGCCCCGGCCCCGGCCAGGCGAGGCGAGCGCGCGCGTGTGTGGAGCTTCCTTTCTCTCCTCATACCAATCACTAAGTGTGGTGGGGAGAGCTCACTATATAAAGTGGTCTCCCACCTCCTCCACTAGCAATATGGGACTAAACTCTTGCCCCACCTCTTGCCATTTATTCATGGGCCTTTGAGATTTATTAGGAATTTCAGAAACTGCACATGGGCCAAGCCCATTAGTTCTAACAATAAGTAATCAAGGCCTTAGCGAATAATTCCAAAAGATTCTCGCTAGTCTGTGCCTTCTTTATTAGTATGTTCACATTTTCTTACTTCACACGGATTATGTGCTTTATCATGTGGGTCCTGACATATCATACAAAACCGCCAGCATCGTGCTATTTATTACTAAATATGACAGGGGAGAAACAGATCAAAATTTTACACAGTTAATAAACGCAAAGAAAATCAATAACTAGCATTTGGGGGAAGTGGGTCCGAAGAAAGAAAGAAAAAAGAGAAAGAGAAAGAGAGATTAAAGTACATCATCCGAGCCTGACAAAAGCTCTCCAGGACCAATATCGCATGTCTTCATCCACAGAGAAGCCTCATCTGTGATGATCGAGAGAACCCCGTCATCGTTCGTGGATTTATGGTTGAAAACCTATCGATTGTGCTTTTTCCATGTCTCCCAGTGTCAACAGCTGCAAGGACGCGATTGCCTGGCTACTTCCTTTCCCGCGGTACTGCGCGACACCCCATAGTGGTTGAGCCACCAGCCTGAAATGTCGTCGAAGGCAGCCCAGGATCAAGTAGTGCACCGATCTTGGACCAAACAGCCACGCGTCTCCACACCAAACGCGCACAGGAGCATTGCAGCAAAGAATGCAGGACAGTCTCCTGAATATTCTTGCTGAACGGACAACTATTTATCATTGGAAATACCCCCCGACTCAAGTTTATCGGCTGTTAAGATCTGTATAGCTATTCTTCATCTGTGCAATGCAGGTTGTATTATCCTCTTAGAGGATAGTATGGGATGGATGTATATCTACTTGGGGACGGCTAATTTGTGAGCCTCCGCACTGTCGATTCCAACAACACAAACCATTGTTGGAACGATTTTGTACTGTGTTTCCTTTTCCCTTCTCTCCATTTTTCTGCCACCCTGTGCCTCACACGGTAACGGACACCACGACATCAGACCTAGCGCCTCCAACTCTGATGATGATGAGCCCAACTTCTAACCCCAAAAAAGAATCAGTTTCAGCCATAAGATCGTCACCTCTAAACCAAAACACAATTAACGTCCAACTAGCTAGACAAAATCGAGCTTCCAAACCATAAGAACTCGGGCTTCCAACCACACATGATCCAACCGCATTCACACAAAAACTTTAAAACTCTGAGCTTTCCACTACATGCATTCCAACTTTCAAAAAACCGATTCAAAGGTTTCAATCACATTCATACAAACTGTAACATCCTGATTTTTAAAAGTTTTAAACTTTTTTTTATGGAGAAAAGGATGTTACTCAGTGCAAAATTATATTTGTATTTTATCTTTTGAATTAATTTAGTCTACAAAGAGAGAGATATTTAATTCTCAGTGATTATTCATTTGGATTTTAACCTTGGAAAAATTTATTGGATTCCTTGTATTCAATTTGATTTATTGGAATTTTCTAGAATTTTTTAGAAATGATTTGTCATTTATAAAAGCCATGATCGATTTTTTTTGCTTTTAAATAAATTCTAAAACCTATTTTTAAATGTATTAACACCCTCTAGCTGAAAGTCCAGCTTCGGCCCATTTCCCTAGCTTAGTCCGCTCGGCTTGAGCAGCCTACCAAGGCCCACCATCGACCTCAGCCCCCTTCCCTTCCCCCTCGGACATCCGATCGTGATCTTCGTCGGACCCTTCTCCTACCTCCCGCTGGTGCCCCCAAATCATGCTACTGCTGCCAGGATTTCAAATCCTGCTTGGATCCAAGCCAGGAAAGTGTCTCAGTGCACCAAACCGTGTGGGGATCCCCTCCGCATCCTCCCCCTTCCTTTGTCGGCCCATCTCCTTCCTTTCTTGGTCATGACAATCCGGATTCCTTTGCCAGAATCTTGTGCAACTGCACCGCTTGCGAAGCTTCCCTCTCCCGTGCTCCTCGGCCTATAAAAGGTGTGTCAGCCCTCCTTCCTTCCCTTTTCCTGAGCCCCCTTGCCAGTCTCCCTCTCCTTCGCCCTACCGTCCACGCGGTGCACTTCTTCCTCGACACTGCATGAGCTTTGGCAAGCAATTCATGCCGGCACCATCTCCCTGCAAGGCCGCCTAGACCACCACTGCAACAAGGAGCGTGCCACGAAGTTCTCCGGCCTCTCCCTATCCTCTCCCGTCATCGGAAGCTGAGATCGCTGGAGACCCGAGCCATCGTCGCCACTTGGACCTAACAACTGGCATTTTTCATCCACCGCAGGTGACCGCGGCCACCCGGCTCACCGTAGCACCGGTGACTGTTGGCACTCGTGCACCACCCCTTGCCGGCGGGCCATGTCACCACCTCACCTCAGCTGCCCCTACCACATGCGTGCCACAGTAACAGAAACTACCGAAAATGTTGCTGAGGTAGAACCGTGTCAGCCACACCACCTCTGCCACAGCATTGCCACGGCATAAAAAAAGTTCAATTTTGCTGGTGTGACAGAAAATGTGGCAAGGCCATATCTTCCTCGAAACAACTCCGATTTGAGCGATTATTTTTCCAATTATCTTGTAGGGACCCCACCAATCTAATATTATAACTTAGACCCCTGTTTATAAGCATTAATTTGGTGTTTGAATCTACTTTAGTTTTTAGGGCTTTACTTGCATAGTTTAGTTGTATATTTGAATTGTTTTGTGTAGCTTCTATACTAGAATTTTTATTATTTTAGAAATGACCCAAGTATGTTGTTACACTTATTTGGTACTAATCCTAAGCATTAGCCAAGCCACGCCTTGTTTATATAGTTCATTTGCATATTTTAGCTCTCGTTATAGTTATAGTTAATATTAATGCTTTTTGGATTGGTTGTAATATTATTAGTATTGGTTCTGCTGCTCTTTAAACATTTTAAATGTTTAGAGACATTTATACATATATTTGTGGTTACTATGTTATTTATGCATGCAATAACCTAGGTTACATAATTGTGATTGTATGCGTGCTTCTATAAAATTATTTGAAGTTAATTGCTATATTAGTGATAGCAATTAACCTAGTATTAGGTGTAGTTTTATTAATGTTTCTTGCTGTTGATTTTATGTCTTTTAGCATGGTAGGTTCTTATTGATTTGATGCATACTAGCATGCTAGGGTGGTATATTTGATGTTTGCTAACTAGCATGATAGGTTATATTTGATATGCCATGCTTGTTGATAGCTATTATACATATAGGGTATTTATATTACTCAATATCAAGTTATAAGTATTTATATGTGGATTATGGCCAATGTAGTGAAACTAATAGCATTATATGATCTTTGATATCCAAGCTCTTGAATTCCATTCAAAGGCTGGATCCTATAATCCTCTCTTCTAATCTGTTCATCTCAACCCAAGCTTGCTAGCCCTTCGCTAATATCTTCATATATTTATTTGTTTTGCTCTCTTTATGTTACGATGACATGGAGTGAAGAGACCGACCCCACTCAAGGTGCAGGAGAAGTAGAGGAGAACTACTACGAAGGCATGCCCCCTCCTTATTAATCATATTGATCCCATAATTCCAAGTCATTATTACTTTATGATTTATGAACATGCATGTAGTTTTATTCCCATAGCTAGTGTGTCGACTGACACTCATTATCTTATTCGCTTGTCGCCATTTTACTTGATACCCTGAGTAGGATTATTTAGTATTTCTGAATAGAGTAGAGGAATTGCGTAGCTAGGCTTAACATATCTCTAGGATGCTTTTGAATAGCCTCCTCAGAGGAATGATCTTCGAATCGATGACACTTGATATTGAAGCTTATTTTTGAGCTCGCTGAGCTGGACCAGAAGCCCTTTGTCTTCTACCTTTCTCTATTCATCCAATTTTACTCTGGGTGATACTTACCATCTACAAGGTGTAGGCGGAAGCTAGATCAGGTTTGAATAAGACCAAAATCTTGAATCCAAGAATTGTGAAAATAGTACAACCACATGCTACATGGGTACTGGCTTGGTTAAGTAGGATAGTCAGCCCTTGGTGCCAATGTCGCCGTACCGCAGAAGGGTGGACGTAGCTACAAAGACCCTTAGCACAGATGGGAGGCTGGAGGGTGGGGACGTACTCTCAACTCTGCGTCAGACCCGGTGGCATGTCACATCGGGGGTACTAGTTAAAAGACCTCGTCATGATCTCCCTGATGACACACAAATGGCTGTGTATTCTAAGCTTGATCAGCCTGGCACAACTAGATGATCATGTCATGTGGGTAAAGTGTACAACCACTGTAGAGTGTAATTAATCAATTAGCCATGTCCATGGTCACAGATGGCACATGAATCATTTATGATGAAAATGACATGTCTCTCTTCCTTGCTATTTCCGTCTACCCCTTTGCTGTTGAAACCTATGGACGAGCTAAAGTGAGAGTCTTTGCACGTATGTGTTTTTCATGGACCCTCACATTGATGAGAAATGCCCCTCATATAAAAAACATTTTTTATCGACAAGTCCCCTTTGAAACTATTGTAATATTACAACTAAAAATGATTATTCAAAAGAGCCATATAACCTCCCTAGTCTGATGTACCTTGGTTTAGGATGTTCCCTATGAGGGGACACACCGAATACACGAAGTAATCATCAACATGTTTTATTATGGTGGTGTACAGAGGACTATGTTGGTGAAGAAGCAGACGGAGATTATTACTACAATGATCCCAATGAGTAGGTCATGTGGACTCCATCAACTACCTGTGGCACAGATAGAACTGCTTTGCATTTATTTCTCTACTATTTCTTTGATTATAATTTCATAAGACATGCTACTATGTAAGTTGCGTGGCATATTCGCATTTAAAATTTTGTAATAACTTTGATGTTGTGCAATGGTAAACATTTTGCCTGTGTCCATCAGCTTGATCCTAGAGTGACGAGGATGTACACAATGGGAGTTTAGAAGTTAACTCCGGGCTCTCACACAAACTTTTAGAAATTTGAGTTTCCCACTACATGCACTCAAACTTACAAAAAGTTGAATTAAAGGTTTTAACCGCATTGACCACGGTTTCCCACCAAATAATTAAAAATTAAGAGAAAAAACTCAATTAAACCCTAGATCCAACTAAGCCCTCCTATCTCCTCTTCCACACCCCAGCCCTGGCACCCTTTCGGTCGCATAGGATTCACGCACCCGCAGCAGCTATGGGCGCTGCCACCATCGAGCCCCTCCTTTGCCGCCGCTTTCCTTCCTCCTCTACACCGACGCTAGCGGTGGGGAAAAGCCGCGTGCCCATGGGAAAGCTGTATGTGGTGGCAAGATCGGCGAGCTCCGATGGAGGCTTAGAGCAAGTCCAGCAGCTCCCTTATCCCCTCCCCGATAGCTATTTTAAGGGAGAGAAGCCAAAAATGTCGCTCCAGCGGTTCCCCGATCCCCTCCCCTATTTTCCGCTCGCCCCGGTTTCTCTCTCCGCCTCCCCTATTTTTCGGGGAACCGGAGGGCTCCCCGATCCATCCCCGCTGCCAACGACCTCGTCCGGAAGGCTCCTTCCCGCCACCACGCCACCGCCAGATTCATCCCCTTCGCCCCCATTTTCTCAGATCGAGAGGCGGAGAGAGAGAGAGGGTCACGGGGACAGCGATTTCCTCCGACCGCCCGGCGCGCCGTTTCCTCCCACCGCCGGGTGCTCTGCCTTCCTCCCTCCCGCCGCCACCTTCCTCCCGCCGCGCGGGGCGCCGCGGCCCCCGAGCCGGCCCACCGCTTCCTCCGGCCGCCACCTTCGCCGTTTCCTCCCACCGTCGGGTGCTCTGCTTTCCTCCCTCCCGCCGCCACCTTCCTCCCGCCGCGCGGAGCGCCGTGGCCCCCGAGCCGGCCCGCCGCCGCTGCCGTCAAAGCCGAGTCGGGGGCGATGCACCGAGGGCTGGCGACGGAGGAGCGCGCGGGAGGCCGAACCCGACGGGCGGTGCCCGGGGCGCCGTTGAGGTGGAGCTGACGACGGAGAGACCGAGGAGGAGCTGCAAAATAGGATGATGGATGGCGATGGCTCGGGTGGATGGATTTTAGTATATGTGTTGATTGATTTTGTTTTTTTTCTCATGTATATGTATATATGTTAGTTACAAAATATTGTTAAAATATAGGTGAGTGGAATATAGGGGAGATGTTTTAGGGAAGCTGCTGGAGTTGAACAAATTTTAGGGGAGAAATTTTATAGGGGAATCCCCTATATAGAGATTTAGGGGATCATTTTTAGGGGAGCTGCTGGACTTGCCCTTAGGTGCATCCAAGAACTGAGAAGCAAGATAGGGGATAGATGTGGGAGGCACTCAATTGATAGAAGGACAAGATAAGGGAGACTGGCAGAGGGGTGCGGGAGGCGGTCAGTAGAAGGAGAAAATAAGGCAGAAACTGCAGGTGAACCCCACACATGGGTATGTGGCCTGGAAAAACACGTGGAAGCACGAGTTGACTGCTGCTGCAGTTTCCCATACATGGGTACTTGGGCCTGGAAAACCATGAAAGAGAGTTTTTTGTATATACTTATACACCACCTGACTCTTCGATGCGGCGAGTCAATCTTCTAATCCACACGCACCCTCGAGTGTCTCCTGTAGTGTAGGTTTTTTTAATGGAAATTTTTTATTTCCTTGAGGCTTCACAAAGATGATGTAGACCGCACAAAGAGTATCTCTCAACCTTTGCATTGTTCACGCACACGACCTAAGGTTTGTTATAAAGGTTCCACAAAGCTCAGCCAAACACTAGGTTTACAAAAAGAATATATGATTGAAAGATGAAGCCAAAACAAAGTCTCCTTAGGATGTCCTTAGGGTGCACATAGTCAATAGGTAAACCCCCACTCATGCTTAGGGAAGAGCTTCCGCAGCACGGGCTCTAGTGATCAGCACACCAAGAGAACTAACTCTGGTCACTCCGGATGCTGCAACACTAAGCAAGATCACAACCAGTGCGTACACCTCTATATAACCTATAGCGGATTATAAAAATTTTGCTGGGCAATAGTAATATCATTTTTTATATAGCCAAATAGACCAACACAAAGTGGATACCCCCACTAGAATTTGGGCACGTAGGCTTTTGCCTACTCCACGAAGTCAAGGACCAAACAAGTCGACTAGACTAGTAGGGTAGCATAATCTGGGACCCATTTGTGTGACTACCCATGTGAAACATGCAACCAGGAAATGGGAGAAGAGGTGTTGAATTGTTTCATCATTATTAGAAAAGAAACATTTTGGACTACACATCCAATTTCTTCTACAAAGTTTGTCCTTTCTGAGAATTACTCCTCTACGTAGAATTACTCCATCTATCTTAAGTGGAACTGTTAGTTCCCAGATTTGTCTATTTGTTATTGGCACATCTTCATGCACAAGACTAGAGTAAAAAGACTTCATGAAAAATTTGCCACTTTGGAGGAGTGACGATGACATAGCACCCAGGTATCGTCAAGGAGGACAAAGCCGGCCCTCTGGACATAGGATGGGTCGGGCCGATTACTCAGAGTCTGACTCCTACACGGGGGCACCTCATCAACTTGGAGTACAAGACAGAGACAAATACCGACCCGGCAATCCCAGATTCAGTTGTAACTAATTAAGAAATCAATCTGTAAGCCGATCCGGACTCTTATAACCCTACCCCGGTCACCTATATAAGGCCAGGTAGGGATCCCCCGATCGGTAAGCAATCAAATAGATTCATAAGCTCTCATATTCTCATACACACATAGCCCTAGGCAGCCGAGAGATATGTTTTTGAGGCCTTGCGGCACTCGGGATACAAGTAATACCATCCACCAAACACAGGACGTAGGGTATTACCTCTCCTTGAGGGTCTGAACCTGTCTAAACTTTGTCTCCCGTGTGCACCCATCTGGATCTGCTACACTCACGCTACCCTATATTTAGTATTGCCGGATCTAAACACCGACAGTTGGCGCACCAGGTAGGGGCTGTGCGCACAGATCCATCCGAATAGGTCCAGATGGGTTTCTCCAACAACAACGACGACTTCGTTCCGAGCCGAAACATGAGTTTCAGCCCCCTGGATTCTGTCGCTGATCCATATAGTTTTTCCGATTCAGAAAACTGGACTTCATCGCTGACAAGCTTGGCAAACTTCACATCTGCAACTCGGCTTCCAGCCGGCTGGCGGAGGCTTCATCACCTTCCTCACTGGGACTATCCTCCGAGTCGATGGTTTTGACGGCCATCTCCGAGGATGAGGTTGTGCCAAAGTTGGATCTATTGCTTGGACACAGGTTTTCACCCGTTGAGCAGGGGTCCCAACTGGTTGGCACGATCGACTCCCTCCTACCCGTCCTCGACTATGACTCAGACGGCTTCGAGAGTTTGGGAAGCCACCATCCTTCTCAGGAGATCTTCATGGCTGACTCGGATGCGCTGGTAAACAACGGTGACCAATCCATCCCCATCGCGGATCAGACCCCCGATCAGCTAGAAGCCACCCAGCTCCGTCTTATTGCCAAGGAGGAGAGATTGGCCAAGCAGCAGATTGTGTTCAACAAGGGCAAGCACAAGCTCTCACCACCGTGAGAAGGCCCGTACGTGGTCGCTGAAGTACTACGCCCGGGGGCTTACCGGCTGAAGGATAAGGATGGTAACCTCATCACCAATGCCTGGAACATTGAACAGCTAAGTCGTTTCTATGCTTAAGTTTCATATTTTCATATTTTAAGTATGGATAAATAAATAAATATTTCTTTGCTCCATCCGAATAACTCTTGGGGTTTCCGACTAGCCTGCTATGTATGCTCACGGCTACGCATAGTAGACACTCGGAGGCTACACCACACCGGGTGTGCCCAGGTGCACTCGGGCTCTTCTCTTTCAAACAATTATTTTAGTACTGTATAAAACGCTCGGCGTTAACTCTTCGTCTTCAATCGCCGGTCTATGCCACAACATTGCGCTACATGGGCAACAGTCCACGGCTAATCTCTACGCAATGGGGGCTACGATGGGTCGGAAAGAGCACACACAAAGGGCTAACTTACACACAAACGACTTCTTTACGAAAGAAGAGATTAGTAAACACAGAACAAGTAAACCAAAACATGCATAAGCAAGTTATACTCGGCCTTCCCGGGTGCTTCAGATGTATATGGAATGGTTCACTCATTTTATTCCTACTTCTACAGGACAACACTGTCAGCGAGGGTGTTCGCCGCAGGCTGAACCTCCTCCATTAGCGTGGGGACCTCTTCATCAACGGTGTTGGTGGCAAGTCCTTCCCCGATCGCTCCCATGTCAAGCGATGGATGATGGGACTTCGCCACTGCGAGCGTCAATTGGGCTCCGGCCCGGGTAGATTCCTTCAGCAGAGTCTTCGTCTGATTAGGCACTTGCTGAAGGTGCTCCACAGTCGCCTCCGCGTGGTTCAGAATCAGGTCGGCCTCCCAGAGGGCGTCGCAGGCCGTTCGAGCAGCCGCCTTCAAGGACCCGGCCATTAGATGCGCTTTTTCAAAGCGCGTCTGAAGCACTGCAAATGCAACAAGGCTACGTCAACAAGGTACTCGGCAGGCTCCGGCTGGTCGGACAAGAGTCGGGGGCTTACCAGCGGTAGCATCCTGAGCTCTCTTCAGAGAGGACTCGGTGGCGGCCTTTTCCTCCTCAAGTTGCTGAACATGAGCCCTCATCGCCTCAAGTTCTTCCTTGAGCTTGGAGGCCTCATCTTCAGCGGCTATAGAAGATGTTAGAAACAGTCGGTATAGCAAAAGCAGAAGCGATCAAAGAAGTTTGAATTCATTACCTTGAGCCCGGGCAGCCTCACTGCAGACATCCTGCTTCAAAGATGTAACCTCGGCCTCCCTCACGACCACCAGCTCTTGCGTCTTGTGAAGGGTGCCCTTCAGGTTGTCCCACTCGGCCTAGCGCTGGCCGAGTCGGTTGAAGGCCAGGGGCTTGTCCTGCAGGAACTCGGTCTTGTCCCTAGACCTCTTGGTCAAATTCTGCAAAAATCGACAAAGGACGTTAGCTCCTTGGGAAACATCATCAAGACCCTCCGCTCGGTTTCATAAACCGAGTGGAGGCTGGGGGCTACACCCATTGGGTGCACTGATCGTGCCCCCAATGAAGAATCTACAATCCAACAAAGAACCTCCGCCCGACTGCTTCAGTCGGCCGGAGGCTTGGGGGCTACACCCACTGGGTGCACTGATCGTGCCCCCAGTGCGGAATCTACAGGCTAACAAAGAACCTCCACCCGACTGCTCCAGTCAGCTGAAGGCTCGGGGGCTTGACTACGAAAAGATGCTTCCAAAAGGCGAAATATGAAATGAATTGGAGATAAAACGGTTTTCACTGAGCCTTCCTGTCTCATAAGGGAAGACAGCCTGGGCGGTGCGACGTTTCCGCTTCCAGCGTCTGTTTGATCTAGAGTTTCAACGATTGGCCTTCCGGGGTTAACGGCCGTTTGAATACACCTCAAATAAAGAGCAACGGTAACGTGCCTCCAATGGGCCACCAGTCGGTCACCGAACAACTCGGGACCGAAACGTTACAGTTTGAAGGGTTTCGGTGGTTGACCTCCAGGGGTTCACAATCACTTGAATACACCCGAGTGAAGGGCAACAGTAGTGCGCCTCCAGTGGGCCACTAGCCGGACACTGAACGACTCGGGACCGAAGCGCTACAGCCTGTGTTCTGGTTCTGGCACGAATTCCAAGGGTATTTCCCCCTGAGGGACACTAGCTGGATTTGAGCTACTCGGGAGACTAGGTACCACTCAGGAATTCAGTCGGGATTCATGGTATGCCCCCCAATGGGTCGATGGCCGGTCTCCATCTGCTGGAAATGACCGGATACCACTAGGACTTACCTATTATTAACTCAACCGCCATGATATTCCTGCCCTACGGGTGACTATTAGTCGGCTTATTATCTCTACTCTATAGGAGTTCTATGAGTCCCTCACAATCTTCCTACGGGCCACAACAGGGCGCGCTCAGGCGGGTACCATTCGGAAAAAGGAAGAAGGCAAAGACACTCGGCTTGAATGTTACTACGACAAGCTGCAGCCAGATCGTGAAGGACTCAGGGGCTACGGACGATGACATAGCACCCGGGTATCGTCAAGGAGGACAAAGCTGGCCCTCTGGACATAGGGTGGGTTGGGCCGATTACTCGGAGTCTGACTCCTACACGGGGACACCTCATCGACTTAGAGTACAAGACAGAGATAAATACTGACCCGACAATCCCGGATTCAGTTGTAACTAATTAGGAAATCAATCTGTAAGCCGATCCGAACTCTTATAACCCTACCCCGGTCGTCTATACAAGGCTAGGTAGGGATCCCCCGATCGGTAAGCAATCAAATAGATTCATAAGCTCTCATATTCTCATACACACATAGCCCTAGGTAGCTAAGAGATCTGTTTTCGAGGCCTTGCGGCACTCGGGATACAAGCAATACCATCCACCAAACACAGGACGTAGGGTATTACCTCTCCTTGAGGGCCTGAACCTGTCTAAACTTTGTCTCCCGTGTGCACCCATCTGGATCTGCTATGCTCACGCTGCCTTATATTTAGTATTGCTAGATCTAAACACCGACAAGGAGGTTCCATGAAATTCTATCCCTATGGGTAGTCATTTGAACCTGAGCAACTCGCATAACAGGAGCAGGGAGGTCGAGCAAATTTTGCCGAACATTGCCCTATCAAAAAGATATGCTCAGCAGGTCTATGCTCAATCTTTTGTTACTGTGGTTTGTTTCTTATGGACCATATTAAATAGCCGCGATATTGTGCCGAGAGAGGGGTATTGCCTAACCAAGTATCCATCCAAAATCAAATTTTGAGATCCATCCCGAAGTCAAAAAGTTCCATATGGCTAGTCCAAAAATGGAAATCACTTGGTTTTCCTTTGAGTTGTGCCAGAGACTTATCTTTGAATTATTTTTATGGAGTAAGGACAGCCAAACTCCATCTTCGTTGGGTAGACTAAAAAGCCACTTGTAGAGCAAGCTTATGTTTTAAAACTTTTTATCCTGAATGCTCAAACCCCCTTGATCTCGGGGTCTGCACAATATACTCCATTTAGCAAGTCTATATATTTTTTTGTGCTTGTGACTTTTCCAGTAAAATCTATATCAGAAGTAGTCGAGCCTTTTGAAGACCCCACGTGGTATCTCAGAAAAAGGATAACACGAACATAGCTAGAATACTAAGCACATAATTGATGAGGACTAGGGAGCCACCAATTGAAAGGTGTTTTCCCCTCCAGCAACTCAAGTGCTTCTCAAAGTGGTCCTAGCATCCATGCCACTCAGCATTCCAGAGATTTCGATACTGTTTAGGAATACTCAAGTAACAGAAGGGAAGGCAACCTAATTCGCATCCAAAGAGTTATCCGTAGTTGGTTCAGAAAAAGTTAACCTCACTGAAGCAGAAAATTTTGCTCTTGTCGAAGTTTATTTTAAAACCGGACAACTGCTCAAAAGTGCACAAAAGGATTTTGAGGTTCACTGCTTGTACCAGGTCATGTTTCCATAAATAAAACGGTATTATCTGCATATTAGAGAACAGAAAAACAATCATCCACAAAATGAGGAACAACCCCATTGATTTGGCCGCTCAATTTAGCATGTTGAATGAGGGTTGCTAACATGTCGGTGACAATATTAAACAAGATAGGTATGTCTAAAAGGAGCGACTAAGGGTCGGACATCCAATCCTGACATAGAATCAGATACCCGTGGAAACATTTTGTTAAAACATACACAACAAATTTGTCAAACCAATGCAACAACAAGATGCATGCAACACACGAGGTAGATCCAATTTTTAAGGAATCAAATGCCAGATTTCTAAGGAACAAAATCATGATTTAGTTGTCGAATTGACAGTGTTGCAACCAATTCATTGTACAATGGAAACAAATTTGGTTGCAACGATTGTAAAGACCTTTTTCTTGTAATATTATGTAAATGAGACCAGTGCAGATCAACATGTGATAAAGTGTTTCTCCTCATCTCATTTCAGCATATAGATGAATTAAAATGATTCAAATCAAAAACCTTCCAACATTTGACCTAAAATCAACCCAAATAAACATTTTGAAACCCAAAATCATCCAAATTTCCTTCCAATAATTTTTATAAGCCCTAAAAGTCTCACAGAAGTCCTCTAAAACTTTTCATGACATTTCAAATATAAAAAAATATTTGAATGAAATGTCTTTCAAATTATTTTCAAATGAACATAACTGTTTTAACTTAATTAAGTGAATTTGCCTTCATCAAAAATTTATAAAAATTTCTATTTGTGGTTTATTTACGTTCCTGCAGCCAAATATAATTTTTCCAAAAATATTTATGAAATATTTTATCTACCTATAGTTGAAACGTAAGTTTGGACACATTTGAATTTATATCTAAATGATAGTCAAGAAAAATTACTTTAATCTGAGAAAATTAATGGAGGTTAAAAATACCTTAAAGATACTCTATGAATTTTCCCAAATGTAAAAACTCAAATTTGAATAATGTTTTAGTTCAAACACTAACATAGAACAAAAATAAAAATAAAAATAAAAGAGAAACCTTACCTTATGGGCCAGCTAATCGGACCATCTTCTCACGCTAACTAGGCCGAGCCTAGCATCAGCAGCATGCCGCTTCACTCGTGCTTCTGTGATTGACCTGCCTATCGGTCCGCCGTTTGCCACTGTCGTCAGCCTGACCATTGCAGCGCACATCGTCGAGAATGTCAATTGCCGGCCGTCGCTGCTCTCTTCAGCACCTTATGGATTCCATCACCTATGAGCCCACATTCCCTCACCTTCTTCGCCACTAAGCTCTCCTCGTTCTTGCACTTCTCCTCGCATCGAGATCGCAGCCTACTATAGAGCTCCCTTACCGGAAAGCCTTCAGCATTCCAAGCTCCACCATTGACATCCAATGTCTTCCATGCATCCAGTGTCTTCTCTGCATCTGACACTGAGGCAGCACTGTGCATCTTGCCCCTCAGCTCTGCCTCGCATCCTTGATCTCATCTCTAACCTCGCCTTGGCTTTTGATCCAATGAAATGCCCGCAAGCTATCCTCGCCTCCAAGTCTGGCCGAGATCGCCATTAGCCGATCTACTTTTCTGGTGAAGGCTAAAATCACCAAATGGCTCCATTAGTTTTCTATGGTCCTCTTCCTCTTTGACCTCCACTTTTTCCATGGCACATACCAGAAGCTTCGATCACCATCAACCAAGCACCACCATCCACCATTGCTGACAAAGTCCTCCCCTCCAACCTCCCCTCAAGCAATGAATGACCGGGTCATGTTCAGGAGGTTTCAGTGAAGCTGCTACCGTGAATATCAAAGTCAGAGGATCTCTTCTTCCTCTTCCCCAACTGGTCTGCGTCTTCCACATCACTGATGATCACCGAGCTCCCTTCCCCGACCACCCCGGCATCGGCTAGGACCTTGAACGACCTTGGGCTGAGATGCTGCTTTGATCCCAACCTTTTCCTCTCTTGTCTCAGTGCTCCTCAGTCCTCCTCATTTCTGCATTGTTTCGGCTACCGTCGACGAGCTCCTGATCGGAGCTTCGATGAGCCTGTGGCCTCGTTGACCACAAAAATGGAATGCAACAAACCGAACAATTTTGTGGTATTGCAGTCACGCGCATCCTCGTCTTCGCTCTGGATGTTTGTCCTAATGGACGTCCAGCCGCCAGTGATTTGATGGGCGAGACCCACCATAACAGTTAGTTAAAACCGTTAGCTAATGTCAGTGTGACATGCGGGGCTCGCCAACTTAAGAATTCTTTTTAAAACATGTTTAAAGAAATGAGTCGCTGACATGTAGGACCCACTGCTTAACGTTCAATTAATTCAAATAATGAAAAATGTTAAATCCTGACATGCGGGGCCCAAATGTCATAGACTCTATAGAAATAAAGAAAAAGAAAAGAAAATAAGGAGAGGCTAACAAACGGGCCCAAACGCCACTTGGCCGTGCTGACCTTTGGCCCCACATTTTGTTCTCTCTGGCTGAAATGATCCTGAGTAGTAAGAGTTTTTCGATATTTATTTAACTGAGAAAAAATAGAAAATGCTAAAAATGCTTGAAACTTGTAAAAATCATTAAAAAATTCATATGAACTCCAAATGAGATGATTTTTTTGTAAATTCATAATTAATATGTGGGATTTAATGGTATAACTTTAGTTCATGTTGCTATTATGAAAATTTTGAAATTCCCAAAATTCCCTTAAACCCTAATATTTGTATTCGAAACTTAAAAATCCATATTTTTAGTTCTAAGATTCCAAATTGAATGAAACCAATTGCATAGCTTCATAATTGTCATTTCTGAAATTTTATGATGCATCTCATTCATTATATAGTCTCTCATTTTCTTGGCATTGATTTTTTCCTTCCTTTTGTCGTTTCCGGCGTTTAGGTATTTTTTTTGCTAGAAACCGACAACGAGGAATTGTAAGAGGTTGATCCTCACTATGAATAGGAGCAAGCTCACTAATATTCCCCTTGTTAATTTATGCTATTGTTTGGATGAATCGTTATGCTTGGTTGCATATGATAAAGTGTTGAAATTTGTGGTGATGAAATTACTAGACAGATTAGGGTGGTTGTGGATAATGACCAGTGGATCATGACATTAATACTGACTAATGAACTATGAAACCTAATAAGTGATATATGAGAGCCGGGTTTGCTTCCACAGATGGATCGGTGGACGAGGTAAACGTAAGCACCTCAGTCGTCCAATCGATGCTGATGTCGTGGGGCTCTACTCGTCACCCACGGTGGAAGTCTTATGCGGGAGTGCAGGGTAGTTGCCAACTACGAACTAACGACATTTAGGAATACTTCCCGATTGAGAAAGAATTGGTTAAATCTTGGTTGACTTAATCAGAGATTGAATTGAGTCTTGGTTGACTTAACGTGGTGAACATGAATTGAAATCTTGGTTGATTTCACATGGTTGTTGATCTAAGATTTTTGTGTTAAATCTGAGAGTTAATGGTCATGATGAATACATGTTGATATTGTTTTATCTCTCATGTTCATGCCATGTTGCTATACTTTGTAGATAATTACTTATGTAGTATTTATTCTTGTTCCATGCCATGCCTAAATTAATCGGGATGATATTAAAAATGCATCTTGCAAGTACAAAAGTACTTATAGGAATTCCATTCCTAAAATGTTGCACGTGATACTAGTGTAGGTGACTTCTACGATGCTGATAATGTTGAACCTGACGCCTAGTTGCATAGTTTGTTTGTTTCAGTCATATGTGGGTTAAATGTGGCTTTTGGAGTTGGTAGTGGCTACCATCTCAGGTATTTTACATATATTTCCGCTACTGCTCTAAGTATTACTTTTAATAAGAACAACCTTCGAGTCATGTTGGTTGTAATATATTTAACTGCCCTATGTAGAGTTTGTATTGTGATATTCAAGTTGCACGTGACATCCCATACACCATGTGTGTACGATATTAAAGTGTATAGGACAGCCATAAAGAATTAGGATTGTTCTCTCGTTTCGCTAAGTGTGATGGTTTTCGGTTGAGTGACCCATTAACTGTGATGCGCTAAATGGCTAGGCATGGTATGGGTGATTATACCGGGCTTTCGAGCAACGCACTAGCCTTATGGCTAGGATAGGCTGAGGGTACAATTGTCAAGCTCCTCGGAGATAATCTTGCTTAATGAACTTGAAAATGACACTAAGTCTTTATAGGATTTTGTTATTGCATTTGGCCCTTGTTGTGATGTGTGTGTCTTTGTGCGGCATGGCTAATAGTGACACATACGCCTGAGGTGCATATGAGATGTTGGCTCAGTATCGAATTGTCTAATAGTGATGGATGCATATGTTCTTATGCGTATGGTATATTGAGAAATTACTCGAGTATTCAGATGATACATCACACATAAGTTAGTTGTATTCCGGGGTCCTGGCAACGATTTCATGGAAACGAATTAGGTCGATGCACACAACAAGATCGGAAAGGTGTTGTAACAAACTCACTGTACTACTGTAAGTGCACTTGTGCAACCAATGCTTGATACAATATTTTACATTATTACAACATCATACAACTCAAACCACAAAAAAAGCACAAGACTATTGCAACAAGAACCTGCGGCGACCCACATATTACCCCTCCGAATTTGACATGTTATAGATAAAGTGCCTTCTCGTCCACAACACATCACACAGAGTAGCACGACAGAAGCATTGCAGCGGTCCATTTATACAATACTTAATTTACAAACCCAAGATCAAGGTATAATTATACAAACTTATTCCCAAAAGTACGGGGAATTTAAAACCGTTCCAATCGGTTACAGCAAAATTTTTATCTACAACTCTCATCTCTCAGCTCTATATTCCTACACTTCAAGTTGTTCATCGGCGTAGTCGAAGTAGTAATCGACTCCTTCTTCCTCCTTCGCTGATGTCTGCTCCACGGCTGTTTCTTCTTTGACTTCGACGTAGACGACGTCTTGATCCGTCGTAGGCTCATAGTCTAATCAAAGGAATTAGAATAGAGGGATGAGTACAAAAGGTACTCAACAAGTCCAGGAATAGTAAACAGGTGTTTGATGCACTATCTACTAAGAACAGCGATGCTCTCAGTAGATAGTGCATCAAACACATGTTTTAGTTGCCCGGCCCCACAACTAAAACCTGCGGATGTAGGCGAATTATGCCGGTGGAACCACATATATTTCAAAATCACGTTTTCAAAAATCATTTGCCTCCTATAGAACTCTGTGAGGTCCCAACAGTCCCGAATTCATATACTCGGCGGCCTCGAACTTCGCAAACATATCCAAAGGTTGCCTCCCCCAATGCCCGGTGGTCCTCTACAACTTGACTCGAAGCTCAACACTCAGAGACTAGGTTTAGACATTTGTATAGGTCAAATATGTCATTCATGTAATTTTCTTTTCTTCTTCATTTCTTCTTATGATAATGTTGTACCAAGACATTTGTATTACATTCTTGAATCAATAAAGTTTTCATTTAAACAATGTTGTATATCTTGTAACGACATTCCTTATTTAATTAAATTTCTAATTCCAATGTATATACATGTGCATGATATACTTATGGTGAATGACATGCATGAGATGAGTGCTCAATACAATCTTGCCGCTCCTCTCATACTCTAGTCTGCAACGCGACTCGATAGAACTCACTCAACTCGGCAAAGCGAGTTGATTTACCTCCACCTCACTTCTTCCGACTAGACCTAAAAGTAGGGTTCTCACAGAACCTAGAACACAAAAGTATTATGAGTATGTAACATCGTTCACCTCTGCCCGTAACAATTTTCATCTCTATGTCTCAAAGAACTAACTAGCCACTGCCACGGTTCAGCCCGAGGATTGCCTATGTCAGAAGCATTCATGGTCGCCACGTCTGGATCTAGCTGCGTCGAGTTTTTTGCCACGGGGATCTAGTTGTGCCCATTGACCATCTTCGTCTTTGGTGGGCTCAACTATGTTGTCCCCGACTGTAGTTGGTGTAGAATTGGTCGTCCCCACACCTGAGGAGGAAAGCGCAGTCGTTGACATGACCCCAAACTCGTGTGAAACCTAAATCATTTCAGTGGCAGCGGCGGTGAGGAGGCATGAGCCAGTTGGTGTCTGGTCTTTGCATTTGTCGTATTAATGGCGTGATCCCTACTAGCAGCAGCTCAGGTGATAGCCCGCATGCTCAGAGCACCTCGTGTGCTGACTTTGTCACTGCCAAAGACTCCTTTCGCCTGACCACACCAAATCCTGCACCCCACCGCCACAGCCAACGCCACCCAAAACATCGTCCGAGATCCAAAACACGTGTGAGAGAGATTTGGACTTATAGTTGGGAGAGTAAACCATACGTACATAACAACTCAATCCAGAACACCAAATGTAGTACCAAGCCACAACTACACATGCACCGAGCGTGACGTTTGATTAGCCCTGAGAGTGAAAACATTACGAATAAGTACTTTATTGATCTTTAAGACATAACTAGCAAGGCAACCAGTGCATCTACATGACTAGATTTTTATAAGCTTTTTGCTATTTTTCTTAATTCTATTTTCTTCTTTGTCTTTTCTATAATTCAAAAAATTCTTTTAAATCTTCCCCTGGATGACAGGCCGAAACCCAGCCAGCCTACTACCTCTCACTCTATTCTCCTCTCGCCGCTCAGACACCCCTTTGTCTTCTACCTCTCACTCTATTTTCTTATTCTACTCTAGGTGAAACTTACCATCTAAAAGGTGCGGACAGCAGCTGGACCAAGTTTAAAGGAGCAATTGGCTGCCCGTATTAAATAAGGCCGAAGTCTTAAAATAGAGAAGTGTGAAAATAGTACGACCACATGCTATATGGGCACTAGCTTGGTTGAGTAGGTTAGTCGAGTCTTGATGTCGACATTGTCGTGCCACAAAAGGATGGACATAGCTGTGAGGACCTCGGCGGAAATAGGGGCCAAGCAGGGTAAGCAGGTGTATGCTCCTTGTGTCAAAACCTATTAGACATGTCACATCGAGGAGAGATTAGCTAAAAGACCTCGTCGCAATCACCCTGCCAACATATTGATGGGCGTGTGTACAAGCCCAATCAACTTAGAATGAGGAGATGGTCGTATTATGTGGATAATATGCACAACCTCTGCAGAGTGTAAAACTAATCGATTAGTCGTATCCATGATTATAGATGGCACACGACTCTTGCATGATGAAAAGAACATGTCCTCCTCCCCCTTCCTATTTTCCTCTACCCTATTAACCTATGGACGAGTTTAGACATGATGTCTTACTCATATGTGTTGTTCATGGACCCTCACATGTATGAGAAAACACCCAGATACTAAAATTGGTTTTCATCAAGAAGCTGTCTTCGAATCTATCTTAGTATTACAATTAAAACTGCTTTTACCCAAAAGAGCCACAAAATCTTTTCTTAGAAGCCTCATGTACCCTGGTTTAGGTGTTTCCCTATGAGGGGCACGCGGAGTACGCGAGGTACTCATCAACATGTTTTTGTTTTGGTGATGTATAGAGGACTATGCTGATGTAGGAGCAAATGAGGATTACTATTATGATGACCCCGAGGAGTAAGGTCGCATGCACTCCATCGACTACCTATGGTTGAGATAGAGCCTACCATTTATCATTTTCTTTCCGCTTCTTTATTATGTGATGGTGATGTGACCCGGTACTCTATTTAAAGTCATGTGGCTTGTATTCTCAAAGACTATGTTTGTAAAACTTTGGTGCCATGCAATGGTAAACATTTTGCCTGTGTTCATCAGCTTGATCCTGGACTAATGAGAATATATACAAGGGGTGTCTAGAAGTTAACTCCAGGCTTCCACAAGAACCTTAGATACATGACTCTTGTGTTGCTCCTTGCGGGTGATCCAAGAGACAGAAACCCTAGCACCACCAAGGACTCACTCCATCGCATCTCCATGTTGTCGCTGTCACCGGTGTCGGTCGCCGCGGCGGTGAAGTCCGCTTCCGAAGGGAGTTGGCAGTTCAAGAGGCTCGCGGCATCATCTCATGGTGGTGGTGCTTCTCGCTAACGACAACAAGCAGGCGGTGTCTAAGCGGCATCGTTCTGGGGACAGTTGTCCAAAGCAAGGGCTGCTGTGATGGATGCACCACAGCCGTTGGAGAGCGCCGCCCACAGAGCCCAAAGGTGGCAGCCCCACAGGCACCTGAGGAATCGGCACCGTACCAGCTCCATGGCTCTGTGAGGTGCCACCGGCACACATGGCGAAGCCCCTCCCGGCTCGCATGCGCTTAGGGCATCGACACCACGTCGGCCTCGCCACCGCTATGCGTGGACAAGCACGATCATATGCGTATTTGTGACCCTGCGTCGTGTGGGGTCCTCCTCATCGCGCCTATTGAACCCACTGTTGCGCACGTGATGTGCATTGGGTGCACCGAGTCCACAGGCACCACCGCCTCTGTTTTGCACCTCTCTAAGACATTGTGCACATGCACGCAGGGCGTGTCGGCCTCGTCGGCCCCCTGTCACTATGCCTATCACTGATGGTCTCCCTGTAGCGGAGGAAGGGTCATCAAAAGGTAGCAGCTCACCTAAGCAAGGCCAAGAGCATCACTGCCCGGCGCGCCTCTGAAGGTCACCGGGATAGAGCTATAAGCAGCACAGATAGCATGGCTCGTACCAACCGAACGGGACTCTATGCCCCCACCTAGCCTCACTAACTCATAGCGGAACTCCTCGCTACTCCCAACCACTCACATCCCCAAGATAGAACCACCATACAAGACACGTTGCCATGCTCTCTTCACCGGGCCTCACCCTCATTGTCGCTGCTTATTGTCGATGATGAAGTCTTCAACAATCAACCCACAAGCTCCGTAGAAGGATTCCCGGACCCTTTATAGGTGGCGAAGGCACACCGATGTTCATGCCAAAGTGTTGGATGGCTGCCACGCGGTGGTACAACCCACATCCAACCCCTCCGTCTTTTGGGCTACCCGACATTAGTGCCGAAAGCACAAAGGATGCGCGCATCGGGGGGGGAGGAACCCTAATTAGTGTCCGTCAGATCTCTCAGGAGCCCGTGCCCGCCTGCGTGCTAAATCCTGGCCTGGTCCGGCGTGCGAGACATCGGCCTAACGCAGCGCGCGCAATCGCCAACCCAGCTGAACCAAGAGTGGGCCCCAACTCCGCTAATTAAGGCCCCTCGACACAAGGCCCGTGCGCGGAAGGCGCGGCCCAAGTGCTAGGTGCATCGTGTTCTTGCCGGCAGCTGGGATTGGTTGGCTTCACCAATGCATCACGACAGCAAAATAGCACCTCTTGCATGCTGAAAAAGAGAAGTCGCTAGGTCTGGAGACCATCTCGGCTCGCTTTCTCCTTTATTCTATAGGTTTATTTTATTGAAATTCCAAGGAAAGCAAAGGAAATAAAAATGGGTAAAGGAAGAACAAGGTCCTTAGGGGGGTAGCTTTTTCATAAGAGAGTTTTCTCTCTCTTCCCCATTGATGAAGACATAAATATCTCTGCCCCTAGCAGTCGAGGTCGGTACAAGGAATTTTCACATAATCAAGCAAATGATATTCAATCCAAGAGCCAGGAGAAGAAGAATGATCACCAACATCAAGAAAATTGACCTATAACTACTCCCATGACTGCAACTCAAGGGGTCTCCTGTTAGGATATTAGTAATCCGACATGGGCCAGCCTGTTAAGTCCCACGTGGCATCTGCATGGCACAAAAGTCAAGTTAAAGATTGGGTCAACAAGGTTAAAACAAGTCAAAGAAATTAGGAGGTGTATGAGTAGGCTATTCCACCATGGACCATCACCTTTCCACCTCTCTAGTTCACCATGGACTTGTAGACCAAATTTTACCTTTCTACCCCTCTCTTTCTCACCCCTCAAGGGTAACCATGGCTATTTTTCATGGGCCTTTTGCCTATATAAACACTTCCTCTCCCCGTGAAGGGATGGAAAATTCATCCCATAAATGAGAAATCTCATGGAGGGAGCGCTATAGCTCCAAGTCTCGAACAAGGGGCTCTAGGGGCGGTCTTGGGAGCTCCTCTCTCGACATAGGACTAGGTCGTGCTCTACAAGGTGGTCGGGCCTATTCACAAAATATCAATATGTCTCACATTATCGAGTAAACAGTAACCTTCTAACAAGACCGTCATATACAGCCCATAACTATTACGACATAGCCATCAAGCTATGGATATCCCCTTTTCTATGTTGTTTCCATAACGACAACAACCATAATGTCAAATAAGTGTTACTAGGCTCAGAGTACCACATCTTGCCAAAGTAGTTTACCACATGCAAAAGCAATATTACATCTAAAAATTTTCAAAAAAAAGTTGAAACTTTGCAAGTGCAAAACCATCCTAAAAATGGGATAAGGTTTGGACTTTGGAGGTGATTTTGTCTCCCAAGATTGCCAACAAATCTAAAAAGAATTCATCGGAGAATGCTATCACATGAGCACCACCAAACATTTATTAAATAATATGATTATTTATGTAACATATAAAAGGATAAGAGATAAATGAATTTCT
The DNA here is from genome assembly GCA_019208055.1 of Stipa capillata. Classification (NCBI taxonomy): domain Eukaryota; kingdom Viridiplantae; phylum Streptophyta; class Magnoliopsida; order Poales; family Poaceae; genus Stipa; species Stipa capillata. The sequence continues at coordinate 29,541 of JAGXJF010003753.1, forward strand.
CTTGTATTTTTGCACAGGACACAAAATATCATATTTTTAGATGAATTCTTTTAGGTTATTATTTTATAGCATTTTCTATACCCATATAAAACTATACTGTGTAAAACCTAGTTAGAATTCAAATTAAATGGTTCTAGAAAATTTAGAGCTTATTATATATGATTTTATAGTTCAGGATCTAGATCAGACCAAAAAAAAACTCTTCACGCTTTAAAATAGATCTTTTTTCTTACTTTAATGGCTCGCTGCTTGTCCTAACGCGGCTCAGCCAAATCGGCCTCCCCGGCCCCCATTCCTGAGGCACATAAGATCAAACCGAGTAGGATATACCAGTGGCTGTGGCGGCGCGTGAGATGAAGGAGGCAAGAGGAAGTAAGACTCGTCGTCGACGTTCTCGTCAAAGTCCTCGCAGAGGACAAGCGGATTACAGAGATATATTGCGCTTGACCCGTTGACAACCCCTTGTGAGGGCGCACGTCTCCGCGGCTTTCATGTCACTTGTTTCCGATATGGATCGTCTGCGCTGCACTGCTTTGGTGAAAACTTTACCATGGCTTCCCCGCGCGTTAACCTCTGCTGATGGAGGCTGCAAGGAGGTAACAACAACGATTTGGGATCGCGTTTACTTTGGAGAAAAATTATTAGGATAAGTTGACGCCGCGACGCGCTCAGACGCTAAGTTGAACTTTAAAAAGCCTAGCTAACTAATTAAGCTCAAAACCACTATGAATTTCGTAGCGAAGCATAGACAACCATGTGCTCTACTATGATCTTAATTATTAGGATGCATATAATGCAAAGTTCTTATATATGTGTCTAAAGAGAGAAAATATAACTATGCCATCGAGCATTATGCAAATTCTATCTATTCCAATATAAATTTCTCTTTAAAGTGTTTAGATTATTTATTACATATTAATTAATACTAATTAAATATATAAACACATCTAAAATATAGATTTCTAATTAAATACTCATATTATAAATAGAGAGTGGATTTTGTACATGTACATGTGGGTACATGAGTTAAGGATTTAGGTCAATTCTCATATTTGTGCATCTCAAAAAATTCTCCAAAAATTCATAGATGTTCATCATGTTATAATGTACAAACCCACAAAATTTCATGCAAAAATATAATCAAGAGTGGCCTACACAAAAAAGACAAAAAAATGTTGCTGCATTGTTTTAAAAATAAGTTGAATTTTTTGTCTTTTTTGTGTAGGGCACTCTTGATTATATTTTTGCATGAAATTTTGTGGGTTTGTACATTATAACATGATGAACATCTATGAATTTTTGGAGAATTTTTTGAGATGCACAAATATGAGAATTGACCTAAATCCTTAACTCATGTACCCACATGTACATGTACATTTGCTTTTCTCTTATAAATAAGCATTTACACTCGCCGAAAAAATTATCTGAACACCTCTCTAAATATTTGCATTGTACGTGCTCTCAAACACGCGCGCTTATGACGTACCTACCAACCACGCCTCCGCGGTTTCGCCTCTTCTTCCACCTCTCCGTCCTAATCCGTTCCTGCATGCCTTCTTGACGCTGCTAACTTCTGCTTCTACACCATTGACTGACCCCGGCCGGTCGGCCGCCCCGCGCCATGCACGGGCGCCACGAGATCGCGGACGTCCGGTTCGGAGCCGTCGACGCCGGTTCCAGCAGCGGAGACAGCAGTCCGGCCTCCCTCTCCGGCCCCTCCGACAGCGAGGGCTCCGCCAGCACCGACGAGTACTGCTGCTCCGGCGAGTTCCGGCGGGACGCCTCTCTTCCTTCCTCTGTCGTACTCGCCGAGGTCGACGCCAGTAGCTTCCGCCCGATCTCTCCGTCCTCCTCCTGCGTCCTCGCCGACGTCGACAAGCACCTGCAGCGCATGGTCGTCCTCCTCCCGGCCTTCTCCTCTCCCGCCCACGCGGTGCGTGCGGACGCGCTGTCTCGCTGGCTCGCCGGCTTTGACGTCGGCTGGGTGCTGGACATGGACGGGGCTGACGATCGCGGGAGCCTCCCTCGGCGGGAGGTCGGGAGGAGGGTCAGGGTGTGGGCGCAGGCGCTGGGCGACATGGACCGCGTCTTCCGCCGCCGGCACCGGGAGGTCCGCACCCCGGCCAACGGCGCCGCGTCCGCGCAGCTGGCCGCGCTGGGGGAGCTCGCGGCTGAGAGCGCCGGCGCGATGCTGAGGCTGGCCAGCGCCGTGGTCGCGCTCGGGAGCTCCCCGTCGAAGCTGCTCGCGGCGCTTGACGTGTACGTCCCGGTCTCGGAGGCGTACCCCGGCCTCGCGAGGATGTTCTCCTGGGGCCCCTCCCACCCTGTCTCGGCCGCGTCCGGCGCCGCGCTCGCCGCCCTGGTGGACTCGTCCCGGCGCTGCGTGCGCGACCTCAGGGCGTCCATACGCGCGCACTACCCGTGGCGGATGCCGCAGGGCGGCGAGGTGCACCCGTGCGTCGGGTTTTGGATGGGCTACTTCCGCTGCATGCTGCGCAACCGCGTCTCCCTCTTCTTCGTCCTCGCCGGTGACGGGCCGGAAGCGTCGCACGACGAGCCAGCAATGTCGCCGTTCTCGCCCGGCGAGGGCGGCGGCCTGGTGACGGAGCTGATGTCGTGCCTGGAGGCTGTGCTCGAGGAGAAGTCCCGCGCACTCGCGTTCCCGGGGCTGAGGCAGGTGTTCATGCTGAACAACACGAGCGCTGTGGTGCGCCGCGCCGTGCGCTCCGACCTCAGCATGTTCCTGCCGCCTGGTTGGATCCGCGCCCGCGAGGAGCGCATGGAGGGCTACATCAAAGGCTACGTAGAGGCTTCCTGGGCGCCCGTCGTGTCGCGCTTGGACGGCGGGGGCACGAAGCCGGCCGCCGTGAACGTCCTCCGGCGACGGAACCCGCTGAGCACATTCTACTCCGCCATGGAGAATGCATGCAGCACGCAGAGAGGCTGGAAGGTGCCCAGCCCGGTGCTCCGGGGAGTCCTTCGGAGAACCGTGACGGAGAACGTCGTGCCGGCGTATCTCCGGTATCTGGAGGACCACCCGGGAATTGAAGTTCCCGCTGGGCGTACTGCAGAGGAGCTGGAGCATCAATTGTTGGAGTTGTTCGAAGGATAGAAGACGAAATCTTTCATTACACTGCTTGCTGTATTTGAACCAGAGACTAGCTTGTCCTGGCCTCTATGCATTTGGGGTTGGATTCAGAACTTCTCCATGTACTATAAGTAGTCAGTTTTGCAGCAAAGATAGATGGTTAATTAGTGCTGGCACACAAATTTCCTAAATCCCAAAAACTACCGTAACACCCAATGCCATGTTGACTTGTGAGTTTTGAGAGATAAATTGGAGTATCAACAGATACAGTAATGGGCTAAGGGCAAATAATATTTGCTGACCGTGTACTTGTTATATAAAATTTCAGAGTATGCAATTCGTATTCAATAGTGGCAGACAGATTCTCTAAAAAATAGATTATTCGTCTTTGAGAGGATAGGGGGCTCAAATGGCTGAAGTCGTTTTTTTAAAAAAAATGCTGTAACATGCCGAAACAAACAAACAAGTACAGAATGAATTCGATACAATTGTGGCAATGCTGGACACACAATCGGCATGTTGGCATTGTTGACTAAAAGGTGAAGAGAGGAAATTTACAAGGTTCCCCTTCCATTCTGGTGAACTACAGATCTTTGAACTATCTCGCCTTCTAAATTTATAAACAGGGTTTCCTGCCAAATTCATTTAAAAAAAGGATGGAATTCCCATGTTTCAGATTGATATCGGTAAAAAGGAACAAGTGTCAGCACAAAGCATAAACTCACCATCTCTAGAGGGCTGACTCTATGCAAGAAGAAACCATCTACATTTGTTTGATCACCAGGGCTGGGATTCTGAATATGCAACATTGAATTGTCTTGATGGAAGTATCCACAAAAACCTCCCATGCTAAGGAATGCATTCTGTAGATGAGGGAGTCAATGATAAGCAATCATTTTTGCGAGGGAATGATAAGCAATAATTGAAGTGAAGTTTTCATCACTGAAGAGAATAGGAGTTACCACTGCATATTTTTCAAAAATACGCTGAAGCAGCTTGTAGAACTTTGTTGTTTCTGTTGTGTGCACCTCATTGCAGACAACTAATGGATCATATCCAACAACTATTTTCCTGGATTAAAATAAAAAAAATGTTAGTCATTACGACTTCCATGTCAACATATGTGCATAAGAGGTAATAAGCATGACGAATGGTTTTGCTATTTTGTTATACTATGTTCAGACTGAATGCTGATCTTCTGAATCTGCTATGAATTGAACGATGGTATTGTCTATAAAATCTATTACCCAATCCATGACGAGCATATATGCATGTTGGGAGTATATATTCTTTTCCAGACAAGAAGGCAAAGTAGTTGTACAGCCTATACTAGAGGGAGGAACTAGTAGTGTATAGACTAGAATTATTTCTTCCTTCAATAGTGAAACACATAATTGTATAATAAACAGGTAACCAACCAGTAGTAAAGCTTTACCAGTTACTGCTGGTCAGCGCTAGCGATTGCTCCAACCATGTAATTTGTTCCCTGCTAGAAGTGCTTATTTTGCCATCATGTAGAGGTTCCTTTAACCAAATGACAAAATCCAGAAAGGTCAGCGCATTCCAGGTAACCAACAAATTTTCCATAGTAAAACAGCCAAAATTACGTTCTGACCATATTGTGTCGAAAAAGATCATCTTACAAAGTTTGAATTTGAATAAAGACAAGCCAGGTAAAAAAATCGAGCAAGAAAGGAAGGGATTGGTTGGCTTCTTGTCTAAGGTGGCGCTGAAATAATCAGTGCAGGGGGGACTAAGCATTGGGGGGAAATAAAATTAGATGCCATCAAGCAAAGATCGAATTATGAGTTAATCACTATTGACTGTGTGATGCTGATGTAATCAGTGCACAGACAATGTGCTATTTTTCAGATCGGCTGTCTGCCAAAAGAGATTCAAAACTGTTCACCGATAAAATGTAATACCTGCAGAGGCCCTGTGTCAACACCAATAATTTCAAGAATTTGATCGTATGGCATTTTCACTTTCTTCAAAAAATTACCAACTATCTGCCCGTGTGATGCAGTGGAATACCTAAAGTAGAAGCAGTTTCACATGTTATATGATGTACACATAGAAGAGAGTAAACCTTATGAATTATATTAAAATTGAGTTTTCAGGTAGGAAAAAACTAGCACACCAGGGATCTTCAGAGCTTGGAAGTACAAGGAACCCTGAAAGGCAGAAAGACAGAAAAGACGAACGATAATTAGCATTTTGATGAATTAATTGGACCAACTCAAAAGTCAAAACTCCTTCGTACCTATGACATCTGTAACACACACGATATGCATTACACAAAAGTCCAGTATTATTAGCACGAGTTAGTTACTTACATTTTGCCAAAGTGGGTCTTCCTCGCCAAATTGAGCAACATTCAACACCAACTTGACTTCATAAACATTTGCTACACTTTCCATCTTCATAGAAAAATTTAATTAAAAAATAAAACCTACAATAGATTATTAGAATATAAATATGCTGTTCATTTTCCCAAGACAAGGGGAAAATGAAAGAATACCAATCAACAGCGTTACATACAATTTGACATTCCTAGGCCACACCAAGCATATAGAAATAGAACTATGTCACTTCATGTGAAATCAAGCACAAAATGTGCCAGAAAGGGTCAGTAGAAAATCAGATTAAGTCGTCGTTTAGATTTGAACACATGGAGCATTAACTAATACATGGCCAGGAGGCACATGCGCCTCACTGGTAGGAACATGCGGCATGTGCAGTCATCCCAGGTAAGTCCAGTGCAAGCCTATAGAAAATCATCGCATAACAGTCTTAGATCTGCAAATGTGTAGGCCATGACCTGATTGCCAAGACGCGTGCCATCATGCAGCCACTCAGTTCTCACCTCCAACAAGCACATCACACAAACTGACAAACATACAAGCAAATCCATATCAAAATGACGGAACTCTCTTTCGCAATGACCTCCATTGCGTTGGACAAGGGTGAATCAACTCATCATAATGTTATGCGTTTACCTGTCACAGAAACGCTTGGCCGTATTAACTGATGAATGTTTTGTTCTGTATTAATACCAACTACACCCATTACCAAAGCACTACCAAATTTCCATAACAGCTTTGCGAGCATCCAGGGCACCAGGAGGCAATGAAAGCGAAGCCATCCAATTCCCAACAGGAGTGAACGAAACGATCGAAGAACAACATGATTGGTTAGGGGGCAGTAAACCAGAGAGCCCGCAACAATCCCAACCAATAAGATGACGGCGATGCAGAGAACGCAGAAGAGAACACTGAGAAACGAAACAAACGAAGACGCACACACCTGCCTCAGGAGGCGCGCCTGCTCAGCGGGCTGCCGCGAGCCGCCGGCGACGCTGAGGAAGGAGAAGCCGCCGCCGCGACCGCCGCGGCCCAGCGCGGCCGCGGCTCCTTCGCCGCCGCCCCGAGGGCGGAGCTGCGGCTCGCCGAGGCTGAAGGCCGCGTAGAGCGCGAGGCAGAGCGCGGCCTGCACGGCCACCGTGCGACGCCACGGCGGCCGCTCCTGCTGGTCTGCCGCTTCTTCCATGGCGTGGGATATCAGCCAACCGCAGCTCTCGCTCTGGCGTTTGGTGCGTTGCAACGGAGTGTGGTACCGCACTACCGTGATGGTTACCAAGGGGATAACGGTGACAATGATTCATTAGCTCAAAAATAATAATAATAAAACTAATTATATGACGTATTGATCATCGACGAATTCATAACCAGAAAATTGATTTTTCATTAGAAAAACAAGGCAATATAAATATGAAACCGTAAAAATAATTATGACATATTTTATAAATCCTAAAATTGAATGGTAAAAATCATACAAAAATGAGGTCACTATTTTAAAAATTAATTTTGATAGAGAAGAGATAAGATGACAGATGGCTCGTATACCACCAACTCATATATTTATAGGATAACATTAAAAAAAATTCCAAGTCTCAAACCGCTCCCCGACCTTCGGCTTCGACTTAACAAGGTTCTTCAAAGTGAAGGAGAAAAGCCGCTACCCAGGGCGGCACCGAGGCGTCCAAAAACCTAGGGTCGGCGTAGGGTGGTCGGTGCGGGGCCCGGTGGCCGGCCGTCGCAGGTCTGAGGCCCCAGATCTGGCCGTGGGACTCCAAATCTGGGGGGCATGCGGTGGCCAGGTGCGGCCAGCGACGGGGCGTTGGCGTGGCCGGCGGTTGGCTTGATGCCTGCCGCTCTAGATCTGGGGGCGTGAAGGCCGGGTGCTGCGCAGTGCGGCCGGCAGGACGACAAGGTAGGCGGCCATGGGCGGAGAAGATGCGGTTTCTGCATGAGACCAGTGGGGTTGGCGGAGACCCTGGTGGTGGGTTGGCTCTTCGGTGCTTCTGAGCGCCTTCCCGTGGCAAGCTGGCGAGGTCTGTACCCATCGGCGGTGTCGCTGTAAGTCGGAGCTGCCGTCAGGCATGGCTTGGTGGGGATGGCAACGATGACACGTGGAGAAGGTGACAGCGGGTGGTAGGGCGAGGGCCTAGGTTCCTCCAAGGCTGCCTGGCCAGCTTCGGCTGGGGGAGGGGGGACCGGCGAGCACGCATGAATGCCGGGACAGCTGCCCGGGTCCCTTGGTGGTGCGATCGTGCGGCGAGGGCGACGAGGTGATGAGCAGTGTCGACGGCTGGTCTGACGTCTTAGTTGGGCGTTCACGTGCACAACTTCACCTTCACGTGAAAATTGGAACTGCTGTGTCGTGGAAGAGCGAAAAGAGCAACGACGATGCGCTAGGTGGCTTCGGTGGACGGCACACTCCGGCCGCTATGATGAACTTGACCGGTGCAACGAGGCAAATTGTCAGAATTGGAGTTACCTTTTCGTCGATACAATGGCCGGCTATGATGTCTCAAGTAATGTGGCTTGGTACCATCGTTGCGGTGATCATGGCTTGGTGTAGTCATTGCAGTGATTGATATATTGGTGGCTAGTGAAGTCGGAGTCGCTGGTCGTGGATGATTGACGTTTGTGGATGGCTTCTATGCATGGTTTTTCTTGTGTGTCGGTTATGTTGTTGTAACTATGTCAACTGGTGGTGTCCTCGGTCTAGCCTGGCTAGATCGTGAACGTTTGTAATCTTGATTTTAGGCTGACGTTTGTAATCTTGAGTTTAGGCTGATATTTCTCTTATTAATCGGACAACTATTTTTAACTTAATTAATAGATTGAGTTTTTTTCCTCTGGGTTTAAGAAAAAACACAGATCAAAAAGTATACGATTAAAATGTCATGAACTTATTACTGTGTAAATTGTAATTAATAAGGTCTCGAGTGAAACGAGAACCTAATACGTGAATACAGGAAAAAGGAAACGAGGGTGGAATATCATGCCTAGTGATATTTGTATGCCGCACATGAATAATACAAAACTTCTATCACTGGGTGTTAGCTAGAGAAAGAAGAAAAGAGTAAGAGAGAAGTGCATCGGAAGTCCGGAACTCCTCAAGGAAATCTTAAGTGAGGTCAGAGGCTTACAACTCATGTTTTGTTTCCTCCAAAATTTGTAGGAAAAATGCTTTTGGTCCAACCCTATAATCTAAATACCACGAATAGAAACCGTCTTCCTTGCATCGTAAACCTCCATTTTATCTCCAATCTCTTTGTTCAAAAGAGGGTTACAACCTGACGAGCGCCAGTACACGACAAACAGCTGTTACACCTTGCAAAATAGTGTAAGCATACGGGACAGGAGCAAGAAAAACTTGATAACTTGGTGGATCAGTCTAGAGTTTGCGGATGTCCTGGGTGCCTAGCTTAGAGTTACAACAGGGTAAACTAGAACCAGTTTAGCAACTAAATTAAAGGGGTTCGCCGATTCCTAGAACCAGTTTAGCAACTAAATTAAAGGGGTTCGCATATCGTTTCGATTCCTAAACATCAGCCATCGATTTCCATTTTGCCCTCAGCCTCGACAGTTGGAGGCCCATCATCATTCACTGCCTCCGTGCCTGGATCTTGTGGAGGCACTCTGACGATTGCATCTACCACTTCCTCTTTCGAGGTGGCACCATTCTCTTGGACTCTCAAGATCCGATCAACATCCTCGCACACAGTTTCGAACTGATGAAGGTTATTGGCTAAACTAGAAGAAGCTGCTTTGTCACCAAAGAACGAACTGAGTGCAGGTATACCACTGTCTTCAAGCACACTGCACATCTGCAAGCATACAGACAGTGGCCCGTCATCGAAACTTTACTTCAGAAAAAAAAAGAGGAAAAAATAAACAATACGTTAGGTGATTAGCTCATGAAAACTTGGTTCATTAGGTACCTTGTTGTAAAGATGGGGAACCTGTGACCGATCAGTTGTGCCATCAGAAGCCACTTCTTTGGCAGCTGGAAAGAGGGAACACAGTTAGCGAAATAAGCAATGGGCATTACTCACGGAATAAACAATACATATAAAATTTGAATTTACGAAAAGATAAACTGCCATATTTGATACTATCATCATAATATGTGGTTTATTATACAGCCTCTATTAAGCATTACCACTTTAGCTGTAAGACAACAACTGAAATGGGAACATCTTTCACTCAAAAGGGGTGGCAAAATTGAGTTGCCACAAATCCAGTGACGACAGAAGGCTAAAGATTATGAACACTAGCAAAGGCACTGATAGTCAAATACTATTTGAGAAAACCCATGGGTACGGACTTCAGACTTAAACATGCTCTCTGCAAGCATAATTCAACAAGTCACAAAAGAGTGCCGTTTTGGAAATCTACTCAGTTTCCAATATGTAACTTTGAATATTAATTTCTATTCCGATATATTTAAAAAACATAGTAAAGTTATAATATTATGAAAATACATTTCAAGACAAATCAGCAAATCTTTTCATAAATCTCAATATTCATGGAGATATGGGTAGCAAAAGTTTTAAAAGTTTGATTGCATGCATCCCAAAACAACACTCCTTTGTGACTGAGAGGGACTGGAAGGAGTATCACTCCAGCAAGGCTCAAACAAAACATTTTAGAAGGGTTGTCAAACTGGAATAGCCTCTAAAATCGCAACCATAAAATCACAACCAACACGGTTCCAGTTCTATGCAGTATCTGCGAAGAAAATATAGAGAAAACGAGATCACTTACAAATAGGTACAAGAGCGGGAAATTCTCTCAACACTTCACTGATATCTGGAACAGCTGGACTATGTCCCCCGGGAACATCTTGTTCAGTTAGATCATCAGGAACAGGGGTTTTGTTTTTATCTGCAAAACCAAAAGATATTGCCTTAGAAAATTGCTTCGCAACAAAGATACTACATCAATAGTCTTTAGTGTATGCACCCATGCGAGCTTGGGTGCATGTCTGTTTTAGAGACCACACCCCATACCACAGCATATTCAGTATCCAAACATTTCTCCAGAAGATGGTATCTCTTTCTTATAAACTCAACAATCTTTCTCTGGATGTCCCTGTATTGAGACAAGCTCGTTGGGTTCACCTGAACTTCCTGTGTGCTTTCCAGGTTTCCCTGGAAAAAGCATGGAAAAAATTGTAATGGCTCACAACCTTCCGAATTTTGTTAGAAAAATAAAAATGTGCACACACTAACATTTGCCTCATTGTTTGACTGAGCACTAATCATTCATTTGCCGAAGGAAGATTTAACTCTCGCCGTGCAACCTCAAATAGCCCGTTATCTCTGTCATCTGATATGTATTGCCACCTTGCATATCCATGCCTAATGAAAGGAAAACAAATATCAGTACTTTAGATGCTACTTTTGAACACAAATTATGCTACAATGTAAAAATGGAAACAAAAACAAATCAGATAAAGCATGCATTTGTCACGTGACAAACAGATGCAAAGTAATATTAATATTTAAAAACAATAGGTAAGATTAAAGCTCCTTAACTTCAGGGTCGGAAAATCCTATTTTAATACTTAAATCATGAGAAAAAAGATAAATCCTATAAGATTTCTGATTAATCAAGAGAAAAGATAAACCTGCCGGTTTCAGCATGAACCGACTAGGCCCACTTGTTTGACCCAAACTCTGTCTCTGTGGGTTGCAGCAAAAGTTATCAAGTTACACAAAAAACAAACCCACTTAGCTTCGAACTTGGAACCTGTAAGGCTGAAGCATGACTGCATGAAGGTAAGCAATGTTAGACAACTGCACCCATGGCCGATTATGTTTTTTGAGTGAAAGAAATTTATACAACGGAAATGGCCAATTAATACAAAAAATACTAATAAAGTAATTCTGCATGTTGGCCCTGCAGCACCGGTGTTGGAATTGCCAACAGGCTCGAGCGCCATCAGCTACCCAGCCACGTTGTCTGACCCCTTTGCACCCAGGTGCCAGAGACTGCTGAACATCTCTTCATGTAGTGCTCCCGGACTAGGCAGTTGTGGCTGATCATATTCCATTGGGCTGGGCAGGGAACAGTATCCCTTCTGCCACCAATTATACGGTGGACTGGTAGCTGGCCAGACACAAACAAGTGCTCAAGGAGAAGAGGAAAGACTTCGACACCATTTTCATCCTCCAGCTTTTATCAGTTTGGCGAGAAAGGAACCAGTGGGTCTTCCAAAGCGAGTGTCAGGACGTGCAGACGCTGGCCAACAGGATCAAGGAAGAGGCGGAGCGGTGGCATCAGGCCTATCACCGCAGGTTGCGAAAACCGCCATGAGAGACGCGTAGGGTCTGTGTTGTTTGTGTTGCCTAGTGTAGAGTGTGTGTTTCTGTATGCATATCACCTGAGACTAATGGCCTTCCAGCTAGTGGTCTAACGCTCCTGTATTTATGTTTGCTTCCCTTCTTAATCCAAAGATGTGCAAACGATTGTTTGTGTGTTCTCTAAAAAAGTAGTTCTTCATGGTATATATGTCTTGCGCTATCCTAAGTAGAAAATTAAAATGGTATGTACATGGCTGCCTTTTGTGCTTGTCACATATGCTAGGTGTTTAAATAAAGCATGCAGTCCAACTGGTGACCCAAAGCCTCAGCTGGGTCAAGCCGTAACATTGAAGCGAAGTCTTAACCATAGGTCTTAAAGAATTAATCTAGCTGCAAAACTTGTTATGGCCACTTGGCTAGTTACATGAAACACATGGAAATTTAACAATGCTTATGGTAACAAACTGAACATATCAAATAGATACATACTTTATTAATGCTTTCAGTAACAGTAGATCATGTTCCCCTTTCCATATTCTTCCACCAGATAAGCCAGGAAATTCATACAACAAGTAGTTGGGAAAGAGTTTTGTAATTTTTCCTTGTTCCATGGCAGCCACCTGGAAACACAAAAACAGCACAATGTTGAACGATAGAAAGGTTATCTACCTTATTAATAATAGAATCATATATTGAAGTAATATTATCTTATAAAATTCCGCAAGGACTAGGGATCAATGAACCATACAACTAATAACTGGCTTCCAAATTATAATTAAGAACAGTCCCACTTCAAAATTACATACAATGTAAACTACTGAAACTCAATTCAACATAAGCACATGGTTTATCTACTAAGCCGGGTGGATTTCCATTTTCCCTGAAATTTTGATAATTTTGATTTTGCAGATTTCAAGTTGGGAAATAAACTGTATGCAATTATAAGCCTTCTAATACAGAAAATGAATTTATAAGAGGGGTTTAGGGGGAAGCGGGAGGGGGAGGGGGTGGGGGGTGGGGGAGGTTGAACCGAAACGCAGATACCAAAAACCAGACCCAGATGGTTTGACCAGTATACGGCGAGAACCGGCTGGTTTACGGCGGTGGGGCCCTGCCTTAGAATCCTATACGACCCATAGCAGAACCGAGTTTGTGTTCTAACCAATCATAATTCACAACTCATGAGCTTGAGTGGTAATAGATTTCTTAATTTTTGAATGGTTAGATGTCAAATTGCCAATACCAACTGTCACACATACATACTAAAACATACGAAAAATATAAAATATAGTTGACAGTTATAATAATAAGCATTGAGTCTAATGCTGTTAGACAGCTGAATAGGCGTATGGGCTATTGGCTCATTATGGCTAATTATAGATTGCTTGATGTTATAATTACGCAAGGAGATCCCAAGGGTCCTCCTTGCCTATATATGTACCCTGCCTATTGGCCTCCTAGCAATCTAGTAATTTCCAATGCCATATAATTGCTTTCATGGTATCAGACGCCTAGGTTCTCTTCTTCCGCTGCCCTAGCCCGCGCGACTCTCAACTGCGCACCCCGCGCGCCCCCCGGCTGCGCCCTCTTCCCCACCCCATGCCTGGCTCCGCTCCACCCGCCTCCTCTGCCGCCGATGCCGGGGCAGCCCTCGAGGCCGAGCGCGCCCGTGTTGCCGAGGTCGAGCGCGCCCGCGCTGCTGAGGAGCGCCGCCGCCAGCAGGAGGCTCTCCGGGCCGCCGCTCTCCAGCGCACCCAGGCCGCCAAGCAGGAGGCCACGGTCGCGGCCCAGGAGCGCGACGCCGCCGCCACCCGCGCTCGCGACGCCCTCGCGCGTGCCGCCCAGGAGCGGGAAGCGGCCGAGGCCGCCATCCCGGCCGACGACGACGCCGCCTCCTCTGCCGGTGCCAGTGGCGCCGGTGGCTCTCCGCAGCAGCTTCTGGTCGCTCTCCTGGCGCACGAGGCCGCCGCCATCGTCAACCTCCACGCCCAGGCCGTCGGCGTCCAGAACATCCGCGCTCTCGTCCCCGCCGTCCTCGACATGGAGACCAACAACTACACCCGCTGGCGCCACCAGATGCTCCTGGTTCTTGGGAAATTCTCCCTCCGGCGCCATGTTCTTGCTGATGCCGCCGACCACCCCTACCCCGACTGGGAACGCATGGACTGCGTCGTCATGACGTGGCTCCTCGGCACTGTCTCTCCCGATCTCGAGGAGATTGTTCGGGACGACCATGCCACTGCCACTGCCCGCTCCGTCTGGCTCGCCCTGGAGCATCAGTTCCTCGGCAACCGCGAGCAGCGCGCGCTCTACCTCGACGCCGCTTTCCGCAACTTCGTCCAGGGCGATCTCTCCATCACCGACTACTGCCGCAAGTTCAAGTCCATGGCTGATGCCCTGGGCGACTTGGGCGAGGTCGTCACTGATTGTACGCTCGTCCTCAACATCATCCGTGGCCTCAACGAGCGCTTCGCCTCCATCGGCATGCACCTTCAGCGTGGGCACCCGTTCCCCACCTTCCTAGAAGCCCGGAACGACCTGCTGCTTGAAGAACTCAACATGGCTCATCGCTCGGTGCCTTCCCCGACCGCCCTGATTGCCTCTGGCACTGGCGGCACTGCTGGTCAGCCCCCCCCGCGCCTCTCCTGGAAACGGTGGTCACTCCAGGAACTCCGGCAAGGGTGACAAGCGCGGCACGCGCGGCGGTGGCAAGGGCAAGGGGCGGCAGTCTGGCACGCCCGCCCCTGGTCCAGCTCCTCCTGCGCCGAACCAGCAGCATCCTGCGCAGGCTCCGCCAGGCGGTCCATGGCCCAGCTTCTACAAGCCCTGGTCCGGTTCCATCAGCATGTGGCCTGGGAATCGTCCTCCCCTGGCTCCGCTGCCGGCTGCTCGTCCTCCTCTGCCGGCCCCTCCACCTCAGCCGCAGGCCTTCGTCGCCGGCGCCCCGGGGCAGTGGGCTTCCCCCCCCCGGCCAGGCCTTCGCCGCCGGCGCCCAGGGGCAGTGGGCTTCCCCCCCCGGCTCCTACTACCCCACGGCTGGCATGCCATCCTGGAACGCACAGGGTCTGGCTTCCTCCTTCAACACCATGTCGCTGACTCCGCCTCAGCAACACGGCTGGATCTTCGACACCGGCGCCACCTCGCATATGACCTCCGATGCCGGTACTCTTTCCCACACCTCTTCCCAGCGGTATCCTATTCCATCTTCCATTGTTGTCGGCAACGGTGCTTTACTTCCCGTCACCTCCACTGGCACAGCTCATCTTCCCGGTTCATTATGTCTTAATAATGTCCTTGTTTCTCCGGGTCTTATTAAGAACCTAATTTCCGTACGTCAGTTCACTTCCGACAACAATTGTTCTGTTGAATTTGACCCCGTTGGTTGTTCTGTGAAGGATCTGCATTCCAGGAGAGTGATCACCAGGTGCAATAGCTTCGGGCCGTTGTACCCTCTTCGTCCCTCTGGCGCGTCCTCCCTTCCTGCTGCACACCTCGCCACCACCGCTGAGTCCACGCTATGGCATTGTCGTCTCGGCCACCCTGGGCTTGAGACTCTATCCAAACTTTTGGCTTGTAATAAAGCAATTAGAACTTCTATATGTCATGCTTGTCAGCTCGGGCGTCATGTTCGTCTTCCTTTTCCTGTGTCAGCATCACGTTCTTCACATAATTTTGACCTTATACACTGTGATTTATGGACCTCGCCAGTCCCTAGTGTCTCGGGTTTCAAATATTATTTGGTCATTCTTGATGATTGCTCACACTATATGTGGACGTTCCCTTTACACCTCAAGTCTGACACCTTTTCGACTCTATCTAATTTCTTTGCTCTTGTTTCCACACAGTTTGGCTGCACCATCAAGTCTGTCCCAATGCGACAATGGGCGCGAGTTTGACAACTCTAGCGCCCGCACCTTCTTCCTAAACCACGGCACTCACCTCCGGATGTCGTGCCCTTACACCTCTGCTCAGAATGGGAAGGCAGAGCGCGCCATCCGCTCTCTCAACAATGTGGTTCGGTCCCTCCTCTTCCAAGCCTGTCTTCCACCTCGGTTTTTGGGTCGAGGCACTGCACACCGCCACCCTTCTACTCAACATCTTACCAACCAAAACGCTGCGCTCCCGTACGCCTCATGAAGCCTTGCTAGGCTCGCGTATGACCATCTGCGCGTCTTCGGTTGTCGATGTTATCCCAACTTGTCCGCCACCGTTGCCCACAAACTTGCTCCGCGCTCCCCTTCGTGTGTCTTCCTTGGCTACTCTGCTCATCATAAAGGCTACCGCTGTTTAGACACCAACTCCAACAAGATCATCATCTCTCGCCATGTGATCTTTGACGAGTCCTCCTTCCCTTTTGCCGAGCACCCAGACACCCCATCCACCGCGGACTTCGAGTTTTTGGACACCTTTCCTAATCCCGTTCCGGTGCCCATAGGCCCGACACGGTCTCTTTTGCCTGCAGGATCACCATCACCGGCGTCTCTGCCTGCTGCTGCGGATTCTCTGCCCGCACTGCCATGTGCGGTTGAGTCTCTAGCAGGCGCCTCACCTGCACTGCCACG
The DNA here is from genome assembly GCA_019208055.1 of Stipa capillata. Classification (NCBI taxonomy): domain Eukaryota; kingdom Viridiplantae; phylum Streptophyta; class Magnoliopsida; order Poales; family Poaceae; genus Stipa; species Stipa capillata. Next base: position 45,850 of record JAGXJF010003753.1, read on the forward strand.
TGCGGCAGTGTCCACCGGTGCGCCCCTGCCTGCTCCTGCCTCGTCGTCGCCACCACCCTCGGCGTCCCCCGCACAGCCACGTGCGGCTGCTTCGGCGTCCTCCGCACTGCCCCGTGCGACTGCCCCGGCGTCCCCTGCGTCTCCTCGCGCGGCTGCCAAGCCACCGCCGCCGGCTCGCGTCATCACCCAGGTGTACAGTCGGCGTCCTTGCCTAGCTGCGTCTCCGGCGCCTCCTGCCGCCCCTGCGCCCCTTCCAAAGGGCGCGGTTGCCATTCCCCCCGTGGTCAATCAACACTCCATGACCACCAAGGCAAAACATGGCTTCCGGCTACCTGCTGCGTACAACACGGCGCTGCTGTCTCCCGTTCCGAGGACATATCGGGCTGCTCTTGCCGACCCGAACTGGCGCGCTGCCACGCTCGATGAGCATGCTGCCCTTCTCCAGAACAACACTTGGGATCTTGTTCCACGCCCCTCCGGCGCGAATGTGGTGACTGGCAAGTGGATCTTCAAGCACAAGTTTCAAGCTGATGGTTCCCTGGAGCGCTACAAAGCTCGCTGGGTCCTTCGCGGCTTCACACAGCGTCCAGGAATTGATTTTTCAGACACTTTCAGCCCCGTCGTTAAACCAGCTACCGTGCGGACTATGCTCTCGCTGGCCCTCTCCCGCAACTGGCCTATTCGACAGCTTGATGTGAAGAATGCCTTCCTCCATGGCAACCTTGGTGAGACAGTTTACTGCGTGCAGCCCTCCGGGTTTGAGGATTCCTCTCATCCCGATTACGTCTGCCGTCTGAACCGTTCCCTCTACGGTCTCAAGCAAGCGCCTCGAGCATGGTACAGCCGTTTTGCAGCTTACTTGGTGTCCCTCGGGTTCGTGGAAGCCAAGTCTGACACCTCGCTCTTCGTGTTCCGTCGTGGTGCTGAGCTCATCTACCTGCTCCTCTATGTGGATGACATCGTCCTCACAGCTTCGTCGACCTCACTCCTCCATCGCACCATCACTGCTTTGCAGCAGGAGTTTTCGATGAAGGACTTGGGTGATCTCCATCACTTTCTCGGGATGCAGGTTCAGCGGCGGTCTGATGGCCTTTTCCTCTCGCAGCGCCAGTATATGCAAGTGATTCTAGACCGCGCAGGCATGGCTGAGTGTAAGCCCTGCTCCACCCCGGTGGACACCTGTTCCAAGGTTTCAGCCCAGGATGGCAACCCCGTCAGTGACGCCACAGATTTCCGGAGTTTGGTTGGTGCTCTTCAGTATCTCACCTTCACACGTCCGGACATCTCCTACGCCGTCCAGCAGGTCTGCCTTCACATGCACGCTCCTCGGGAGCCTCACCTTGCCGCTTTGAAGCGTATCCTGCGGTACATTCGTGGCACTCTTCACCTTGGACTGCTTCTTCGACCTTCAGCACAGTTCGATCTGGTTGTCTACTCCGATGCTGACTGGGCCGGCTGTCCCGACACCCGCAAGTCCACCTCGGGCTATGCCGTGTTCCTCGGGGATAGCCTCGTCTCCTGGTCCTCCAAGCGCCAGAACACTGTCTCCAGGTCCAGCGCCGAAGCCGAGTACCGTGGTGTGGCTAATGCCGTGGCTGAGGCATCCTGGCTGCGCCAACTCTTATGTGAGCTCCACTCCCCACCCAGCAAGGCTACCTTGGTGTATTGCGACAACATCAGCACCATCTACATGTCATCCAACCCGGTTCAGCACCAACGCACCAAACATATTGAGATTGATCTTCACTTTGTTCGGGAGCGTGTCGCCATTGGTGCTGTCCGCGTTCTTCACGTGCCGACGTCATCACAGTATGCCGACATCTTCACCAAGGGTTTGCCTTCGACGGTTTTTCAGGAATTCCGGTCCAGTCTGAACGTCTGTGGCGACGCTCCGACTGCAGGGGGGTGTTAGACAGCTGAATAGGCATATGGGCTATTGGCTCATTATGGCTAATTATAGATTGCTTGATGTTATAATTACGCAAGGAGATCCCAAGGGTCCTCCTTGCCTATATATGTACCCTGCCTATTGGCCTCCTAGCAATCTAGTAATTTCCAATGCCATACAATTGCTTTCAGATGCAACCTTAACAACAGTGTTAAGTGTCAACAACTCAACATATAAGGATGCAGTAATATATTTGGCACTGCCAGTGAGCAGAGAGCATACATTATACTATGTACTTACATTGATTGGATACCTAAGATTATGCGATGTCCTGCTGTTTAAAAACATATGTGAATCGGATTACAGTTAACTCAATGAGATTTGTAAAACACAAAAAAATTAAAAAACTACTTCATGTTTCAGCTACCACAATTTTGCAGATTATTTTTGCCCAGGACCTCTTCAGTAATGTAATACCCCACATAGGCGCATACTTCAAAATAGTCAAGTTTTCAAAGTTAAACTGGAACAATCAAGAAGTGCCATCAAGTAGAGCTGAGCACATAGTAGGTGATATTGTAAACAAGTACCTTCTCCTCCACAAGTGATATTTTGGCTAGCCTGACCAATGTGTCATCATTACGCATTTCCTTTGGCACGCCATCTACATTCATGCATGTGGTTAAAAATAGATATAGATGAGAATAAATAAAATTGGCACTAAGCGGTATTTACCTGCATATGCTGTTGAGTCATTCATGTCCTCAACAAGATGGACCATAACAAGTTCAGCATATCTGCAAGAACCACGATGAATAGGCGCCATATTACAGAAATAACTAAATGTAGAAATAGCAAATAAAAGAGGGTGTAAAACTGGGCTAGGATACTGCCATCCAGCTAATAGTTTTTCAGGATAGTACATTAAACTTAGGATTCCCTGTGCTATCATGTTTCGTTTTGTACCATGGTGTACGAGGTGTCCATGCTAACAACAATTATTCTATGCTTATCCAAGGTTTTTGTAACAGAGGTTGCAGAAGGCAGATCATGAAATTCGGACTCCAAGCATAGAAAATAACCATCGATTGCACTGCTGGAGGTCACTGCACTCCATAGAAACATTAGAATAAACATGTCTATGCTCAAATGTCAAAACATAGCTGTTAAAACTATTTCTATTTTCTAGTGTCGACATCATTACAGAAAGAAAACCTACGGCCACAGAACTGCAAAACAGCTTTCCATGATGCCCTGAATGCCAACACTAAGGTCAGTAAACTAAATCTGCAACATGCACGATGACATATACTTGTGAGCTTCAGACACTCATAGGCTTAAGTTGGTATATCCGCTATTGACAGCCAAAGAAAAATCCAAAACATAAGTCAATATATCCCAAGTGGCCAGAAGACATTTTTTACAGCTTTCATAATAGTTTAATTCATCTCACTGAATACTAACTAACAAATAGAAAAGGACATTTTATATAACAGATATTAGTCCAACTTATGCGGACAAGAATCGCGGTTATATTCTGGCACCTGAAAAAACATATTTAGGATTAAATAACAGGGAGATAATGCTGGGCATACCTCTGAATTTCCTCAATACTTTTCCCCTTCAATCGAGGAAGATACTCTTTCCAATCATAGTTCTGAAAACCATACCTGCAAAGTTGAATGGGGCAATTAATTACCAACCATGAAAGACAACAAGCCACGCATTAATGTTTGTCTTATAGTATTATAGAGAATGGAGTAGTGTTCTCAGGACACGAATGAGGGTGCTTAATCTGGATCAAAAATACTTATCCAGGAACAAACATAACTGTTAGAACATACAAGCAAATAATACAGAGAAACCCATGCCATCCCAACGAACTATAGCAGTAGCAATAAAAAAGGTATTTCCATCTTTCAATGCACTGTCAAAATAAGAACCGTATATATGACAATATGCACACAAGAGATACAATCAAGATAGAAAATTACTATTTGAGCCCTGCTCTGTAAGTCTATCTAAACAACATTCCTCACATGAATTATAGTTCTCGGTTCTCTCGCCAATAAGGCACGTTTTGGGTCAAATCAGTATATTTAGTTCAGCTGCCCAGAGTATGCCCATGAGCATAAAAGGGGGATTGGAACTGTTCAATTCTGACGATAGAGCAGTCTATCTAAACATCATCATATAACTATAGTTCTCAGTTCCCACTATTCTCGCCCATTTATAACTATGCACATAAGGCAGGTGTTAGCAATAAGAATGTTTGCATTCATAAGGCAAAGCGGCAAGTATTACTTAAATTAAAGAGCACCAAAATTTTCAGTACAGATTTCCAACTAACCTCATGAGTGTCTGTAGGAATTGTGTTCGTTGAATTTGATTGAATCCATAAACTCTTAAAGCACGTCCTTCACCCTCCATCAAAGGGAGTGAATCCACATTACCTAGTGAATGTATTGGAGGTAAATAAAATGCATAATATCCATACCATAGCAACAAACAATAAATGATAACACCGAATGTACTCTTATCTAATTTTATTACGTGAGTTTTTCTTAGAATATTGGCCCCTCCTCCCAGAAATATTTCCTTGTACACTGGTGTCATTATCCGACACATCATCATCATAGGAGTAATCCTCGTCTTCAGAACTTAACTCATGCAGGCCAGCAATGTCATCCTCATCAGCAGCAGCCATCTACATATGATGCAGGAAAGGAAACAAGGCACATTAGTCTTTTTTTATTACTGCAAATGCATATGCTCAGTAATATCATTTTATTCAAAATGGCATCTAATATAATTCGCACATCTCTCAAAATGAAGACATGATAACTTTGGTAAAGCAGAACACCACATTTTCCCAATAGAAATTACTAGTTTGTGAAGAGCAACAAATAAAAAAAATCCTCGTGGTCTGAGGTCTTGGAAGGAAACAGCACCTATCATGCTATGGAGGAAAAAGATACAAATTGTATCAAGTATCAACAGGTTGGAGAGATAGAAGCACTCCAAAAGGTTTACTGGCATGGCCTATAACTCGACAACAAAAAAATCTGAAATAGATATAGGTTTTCAGTAAGTTAGATTTTTTCCTTCGTAGAGTTATTACATATGTTGTTGATTTTCCAAATCAAGAATGCATATCTAAAGAAAAAGAAAAAAAGTTAATGAGGACAACATATAGAAGTGGTTACCTGTTTGCGGCTTCTTTTTCCTTTTCCCATAGCAGTATGTTCTTCAACTTTTTTTACATCATATCTATCTTTCAATAATTCATCCCAATAGTTTGCTTTAGAGTTTGCAGCTTCAGCTTCAGCCTTTCTGCGTGCCTCCTCTTTTGCTGCTAAAGCCTTGGCCTCATCTATGTACTCAAAATTTGCAACCTGGCACAGAGTAACACGAGAAATGAGGAGTGCTGCTCAGTACAATATGCCAAAAAAATTTATAGTTGTATCATGTGGCACTTAAACAATAAATGAACAAAAAATATATTAACTTAGTAACCTGCAAATAGCATACCATGTTTGGCATGAAAGAATAAACATGCCGGCACATGAAGCAATGGAAAGAGACAGAAATATTGTGCACATTATTTGCAGAATGATTTTGCCAGCACTACCCAAACGTATACCTTAAAGGATATGTTAAAACTAACAAGCTGATGGCATGAAAAAAAAGTCTCTCTTTGTGGAGTCCACGTGTCTCGGCGACAGGCGATTTTCCTGGCGATTCGAGAAGGGTCATTCTTAGTGCTCTCCGCTGATCCTCGCTAGACCTCCTCCCTCCTCACCTCCGCCTCCTTTTCACCGTCCCCTCCATCTTTCTGACTCTTGTTGATTCCGTTCCGCGGTGCGGAGCCTCGCCGCTATGGTGGACAAGGACGGCGATTTGGGCCGAAAGCTTAGCGAGCTCCATCTTTCAGATGCAGAACGAAAAGGACTGGTGGTGCCATGTTGAACGACGAGGGAGACTGCTGCTGGCGGTTGGCACGCAATTGCCAAAGTTCTTGCCCGGAAACCAATTCATCAAGATACCATTTCGAATACTCTGGGCAAGGTCTGGTGTCCTTCCAAAGGTATCCTATGCAAAGCGTTAGGCGATAATACCTTTCTGCTCTCCTTCAATCAACCGGATGGACGCCGAAGAGCGCTGGAAGATGGACCTTGGTCAGTCGGGCATGCCCATGAGCTGATGTTGCTAGTCCCATACGATGCTTCTAAGACGATTGAAGAGGTAGAGTTCACTGAAATTTCTATTTGGGTTCGTGTCAATAGAATTCCAATGGGTATGATGACAAGGGAGGCAGGGGAGGCTATTGGCTCGCAGCTGGTCTCCTGTCTGGATGTTGATGTCGGCGAAAATGGTATGGCAACAGGGAGGTTCTTGCGTATTAAAGTTAGAATTGATATTCGATCCCCGTTGTTGCGTGGTGTTACGATCCATAGAAATGCCCCTGATGAAGATCTCTGGTGTCCTCTCGAATATGAATTTTTGCTAGAATTCTGCTATCTTTGCGGTGTCATTGGTCATATAGACAAAGATTGCCCAAAAGGTGATAGCAATATAAAGGATAAGCTTTATGGTGCATGGCTCAGAGTAATACCACCTCGCCGGCGGTATGCAGAAGAACCAAAAAGCAAGAATGTTCAACATCAACGTTCGGATATTCATATTGAAAAGGACAAAACAGTTGAACGGAATCTGATGAATAATACCATTGATAACCCCAGGAGTAGCCCGAGATTTTCCCAGTGGTTCCAAAGCAGGTGACTTAGTTTCCCAAAATGTGTCAGATATTGACACTAATCCGATTTCTAAAGTTAACATTCAACCGAGGGGGAAGTCTGTTATAACTGCCCAGTGTTCACCTTCCTCTGAATTGTCAATGCCTAGCTCCTCGCAGCTTTCGCTACGGTTACCAATGCCACGTAAAACACCACGCAAATTTTCACGGAGAAGGGCAGTGCAGATCATCAATGAGGCTGATAATCATCACTCTACTTCTAGAAAGAGAACAGTTGAAGACATGGACACTGAGTTTGAACAGGAATCTAACAAGAGGATATGCAAGTTTGATAATGTCGTGCAGGTTAGTGAACACAATTTCAAAGATCCTTTAAAGGCTGGGCTGTCGGAACAGCCCGGCCAGAACCAATGAAAATAGTGGCTTGGAACTGCCAGGAGTTGGGCAACCGCCCGGCAGTTCGGGGGCTTCTGGATCTCCAGAAGCGGGAAGACCTTGACGTGCTTTTTTTATCTGAAACAAAACTGATTAGTAGGAAAATGGAAAAGTTTCGATGGATGCTTCGTATGCCTCACATGGTGGTGAAAGATAGTGATGGAAGGAGTGGAGGGATAGCTCTTGTGTGGAAACGGGAAATTAGTGTTGACATCAAGGGGATATATCGGTTGTACATGGATGCGGAAATTAGCGAAGGGAATGGTGCTTGCTGGTGGTTGACTGGCTTCTATGGTGAACCGAGATCAGATAGGAAGGAGATGACTTGGAGAGCTCTCAGATCGTTACGGCATCATGCTGATCAACCGTGGTTGTGTTTAGGGGACTTTAACGAGATCTTGTTCAGTCATGAGAAGCAGGGTGGTGTCCCTCGCACACAATCCTGTATGGATCGCTTTCGGGATACTTTAGTGGCTTGTGGCCTACAAGATCTAGGTTTTCAAGGTGATATTTTCACTTGGCGGAATCACAGTTACCATCATAACCGGTATATCAGGGAAAGGTTAGATAGGGCGGTGGGAAATCTCCAATGGCGTGCGTAATTCCCAGATTTTATAGTTATTAATGGAGAGCCACATCATTCGGACCACCGCCCGATTATAGTTCAAACAGAGGGGAGCGAAATGCTTGACACCTCTGTCCAGCGACTTTTTCATTTCGAGGCCGCTTGGCTCAAGGAAAATGACTGCACTCAGGTTGTCCAAAACGCCTAGAATACTTTACAGGTCGGCACTGCAAACAATGTTTCAGAGAGATTGAACCGCACTGCAAAGGATCTTCTATGCTGGAGCAACAACAATCTTGGAGACATGGAAAAACGTCTGAACACATTGAGGAAGGAGTTACAGACTTGTATTCACGGGGACATATCAGAAGAGAATACGCACCGAGAACACGTTCTCAGATCCAAGCTAGAAAAACTTCATGACCAACATGATATTTACTGGCGGCAACGAGCTCATGTTGATTGGTTAAGACATGGTGATAAAAATTCGAGGTTTTTCCATGCTTGCTGTTCCGAAAGACGAAAAAACAATAAAATTACCAGATTAAAGCGTGAGGATGGGGCTATAAGAGACTCGACTTCGAGGCTGAAGGCCTATATCACAGATTACTACCATAACCTGTTTTCTGCTCAGCAGGGGGCAGACCTTGAGTCTATATTGCAACATGTCCAGCCGAGAGTAACAAGTCAAATGAATAACTCCCTGTGCTCACTATTTTCGAGTGAAGAAATCGATTCAGCGCTCAATGGTATTGGAGATCTCAAAGCTCTAGGACCAGATGGAATGCCGGCAATTTTCTATAAAACGTTTTGGGAAGTGGTGGGGGATAAAGTTCGTGAAGAAGTTCTGCAAGTCCTTAATGGTGGTCCTATGCCGGCCGCTTGGAATGCCACAATAGTTGTCCTGATTCCGAAAGTAAAACGCCCGGAATGCCTTAAGGATCTTCAGCCCATTAGCCTCTGTAATGTCTTATATAAAATCGTTTCTAAGGCGCTGGTAAATAGAATGAAAGGCATCCTTGATGAGTTAATCTCCAAGAACCAAAGTGCTTTTGTGCTAAGAAGATTAATTACCGACAACATCCTTATTGCTTATGAGATGTCCCATTTTATAAATAACAAAAGAGCGGGCAAAGATGGATACATGGCTCTCAAATTGAATATGAGCAAAGCTTATGACAGAGTGGAGTGGAGGTTCCTGGAAGCAATAATGATCAAGCTCGGTTTTCAGAGATCCTGGGTTCAATTACTTATGAACTGTGTGCGCTCTGTTTCTGACGGGACCAAATTCAATGGTGAGCTCACTGAGACTATTATACCCCAGCGAGGTCTGCGCCAGGGAGATCTCTTGTCACCTTACCTCTTCTTGCTTTGCGCTGAAGGTTTCTCTTCCCTCATTCAGAGTAGAGAGGCGCAAAGTCTAATTGAGGGTATTCGCATTAGTCCCAATGCCCCTGCCATCTCCAATCTGCTGTTTGCGGATGATTCCTTAATTCTGCTCAAGGCTGACAGGGAGAATGCGCTGCAGCTCAAAAGTATCCTCGATTTATATGAGGTTTGTTCTGGACAACTGATCAATCGAGAGAAGAGCACCGTCAAGTTTAGCCGTAATTGTAAACCCACGGTCAAGAGGGATGTCATCCAATGTCTACAGCTTGGCTCTGAAAGCCGCAATGACAAATACCTCGGTCTCCCCATATACATTGGCAGATCAAAATATCAAACTTTCAACTACCTCAAAGAGAAAATTTGGAAAAGAATCCAGGGCTGGAAAGAAAGATTGCTAAGTAAGGCAGGAAAAGAAGTGCTCATCAAGGCGGTGGCTCAAGCAATCCCGACTTATGCTACGTCCTGTTTTGATCTAACTAAAGGTCTATGCAATGATATTACAGGCATGATATATCGATTTTTGTGGTCCCAAATGGATAACGATCAGAAGATGCACTGGATTCCGATAAACAAGTTGGCTAAACCGAGGAAGGAAGGAGGTCTGGGATTCAGGGACTTGCACTTATTCAATATAGCCATGCTAGCTCGCCAAGCATGGCGTTGTGTTCAGAATCCTGACTCTCTATGTGCATGTCTGCTTCGAGCCAGATACTTCCCGGACGGCAACATTCTTGCGGCTGTTCGGGGCCCAGGTATCTCCTATGCCTGGCGAAGCGTGCTGAAAGGTGTTGACCTCCTCAAACAAGGCATTATCTGGAGAGTGGGGAATGGATTAAATATTCGAATATGGGAAGACCCTAGGCTGCCGCGGGGAATCACTAGACGTCCTTCTTCTCATTGCTGCCAACAGCAAATTCACAAAGTTAGTGACCTCATCTGCCCAAACAGCAAAGATTGGAACATGGATTTACTCCGCCAGATTTTTCAGCCAGAGGATATCAAAGTGATTCTCAGTATTCCAATTAGAGATGATTTTGAGGATTTCATAGCCTGGCATCCAGATTCAAGAGGTCTATTTTCAGTCAAATCAGCATATAATCTATGCCTCAGGTTAGCAGCTACTGAGGCAGGGCAGCCAGCCACAAGTAATACTGTAGCAAATCCGACAACTGCTTGCAATGGAATTTGGAGTAGAATCTGGAGTCTATGTTTGCCTAGGAAGATTTGCATGTTTTTGTGGAGATTTGCACATAATAGTTTGCCTCTGAGAATGAATCTCCAACGCCGAGGTATCAATCTTGATCCTATTTGCCCCATGTGTAGTAGAATGTATGAAGATGGTGGACATTTGTTTCTTAAGTGCAAATATGCCAAGACTTGTTGGAGAATAGCAGATCTGGATCATCTTCGGATTCAGTTGCTGGAATGTCGCAATGCTCAAGATGTTATCTCTGCCCTGTTTTTGCAACCATCTGAATCTTTAAAGCATGCGGCAGTTTTACTCTGGAATATTTGGTCTGCCCGCAATGCGGTTAATGCAGGTGATCAGATGTGTCAACCAACTGATCTGGTGTCTAATTGTCAGAGGAAGTTGCTGGAATTTGAGGGGTAGCTAGACCAAAAAGATCCAATTCAGTCTTCTACTAATCCCTCCTGGTCTGCTCCCCCTCAAGAGTATTTGAAGATAAACACTGATGGAGCTTTTTGTGCAACTTCCGGAGATGGTGGCTGGGGCTTTTGCATCAGAGACATACAGGGCAGGATTCACGGAGCAGGTATGGGTCGATTGCAAAACCTTGCAAGTGCTCTTCACGCTGAATCAATTGCTTGCATCCAGGCTCTTCAGTTTGCGTCTGACGAAGGTATGAGCAGAGTGTTGCTGGAGACAGATGCGATGATTTTGAAACAAGCTTTGCAATCTAATGCCTTCGATCTTGCCCAGCTTGGAGTTCTGTTCCGGGAAGCCAAATCTCTTCTCTCCAATTTTCTAGAGACCAAAGTTATGCACTGTAATCGGTCCTGTAATAATGTTGCTCATGTTCTTGCTAAGCACAGCGCGAGTTTGGCGCCTGGTTATGCTCACGTCTGGCTGACTGATGTACCAGAGTTTGTTACTTCGTTATCGGCCAGCGATTTCGCTGTGCCTTTGCATCACTAAAGATCATGTTGCTTTCAAAAAAAAACTAACAGGCTGATATAATGCTGGTATAATATATGCATGCCCACTTTATCTCATGATGGTGTGACAACCACCAAAGTTATTGACTAAACATAAACGCAAATGGTTAATCCAATTTATATGTGAACATTTTCAAGACTTTCAATTTATTTGGGGAGAAAATTTTAGTCCATCTATGAATACGCACAATGCATACGTAGGCAGTCTCTTATCTCATCCACCAAGAAGCTCATAGTTGATAAATAGTGCTATCAAATATTGTCAGTGACCAGAAAGGTGAAGCTATGCTATTCTTAACTAGAATCACTTTAGCCGTGCATTTCTTCAACGTGGTTGGGTGAATAAAAATACAGTAAAGTGGAGAATTCATGACATCAACACATGGTAGCCAGAGCCCCTTAGCTTGGAAACAAACATAGTAGCGCAAAATAGATATGATGTGCCCTTAATCCAATAACATGTGCACATGAGCAAGCAGCAAACAAGGAATGAAGAAGTATATATCGCCCCTTGAATTATTCAAGACATCGAGTTCAACCATTAAACTATCAAACCATCTATTGTGCACCCCTAGAAGGCATTAGCGACACAAAGCACGACGGACCGCATTGTTAGGCTGTGCTCAGGGCCAAGAGCCAGGGAGTCAGAGTGGGACGGAGGCATGAACAGAGTGTTCCATGGAGAGGTATTACTGTGCCGTGAGTAGCACGCCTAGCATGGAGGAGAAGAAGCCAGTGGAGGAGTGGCTCACCAGCGTGGAGGGCTGCAGCTAGTGCTGCCACTACAGAGAGGGACAGAGATTTTCTTTTTCAATTTTTTGTTCCATTTCTATGTTTTCTGTTGCTGACTTACTAGCCCCAACCTTTTCTAATTTTGTTGGCTGGTGGATACACGTAGTGCTGACTACTATGTCATGTCTTAATAAATTTGCCTACTAATTGCCACATCAGACAATACCAGACTACCAGGGTGGTTTAGGGCATGAGGGTTATTTGCACCAGTTTTGATAGTTGAGGGCTAAAATTTAGATGCTGTAGTAGGTCAGGGTTGAAATCAGAGGATTTGAAGAGTTTAGGGGGTAATGTGTACTTTCTCCAACAAGCAACAAGTGGTAGAGATTACAGCAAATCATTACAAGAGGATAATTAAAAGGAACAAGTTCATTTTACACCCCTCAATTTCCCCCCAACTCCAAAACTGTTCGATTTTTCACCCCTTCTACTATCTAAACTGTTCACATTTCACCTGTAGGCTGGTTTCATTAATGGTTTCGCCACGGTGACAGGCACAACACTGGTTTTGGCTTACGTGACACCCAATAGGCAACTCTATATTGATGTGGCATCCTAATGAAGCAGAAGAAAGATGACAGGGACATTGATACAGATGCACATACAGCTACCATGTCAGTGAAACATGTACACAGAGATGCCACATAAACCAAAACCATGGTGGTTTTGAGCTAAGGGTGTTTTGACTGGTTTTGGGGTTAGAGTATGTAAAGTGAACGGTGTAGGAGTTGAGGCCTTGAGGGTGTTTTTTGGACTTCAGGAGAGTTTTGTGGGGTAAAATGGACTTGCTCCTAATTAAAAATAAGAAGCTCTCCGTACCTTGAATCCTTTCAGAAATTCATCTTCTTCTTCGTCTTCCAAATATTCTTCCTCATCAACTTGGTCACGATCCAATAACCTGTCAGGCCAGTGAGAAGAAGTTGTGTCATCCAATGCACAGCACTCTTACTGCATAAAGTAGTGCAAAGTGCCACTAAAAAATTAAAAAGAAGTGGAGACAGTGTCATATAGTCTCATAACATAGGCACAATTCATACTCTAGATTACTCTAAAAAGGGGACAGGAAATGAGATTAAATAAGTGATCATTTTGCTGAATCTCTACTTGGGTGTAGGATGATTTGAAGTATGAATTTTGGCCCTTTACTACAACACTTGAGTATGAATTTGGCCAGATTTTCGAACATATTAAACCCTATCTCCAGCATTATCTTTTTTCGAAAATTTTCAATTTTTCAGGAATACTTTGAACAACTTGCACTAAATATCCCCTGAGATGAAATAACAGAAGTGCTTACCTATCTATTGCAGCATCATCATAATGGATTTGGCGAGACTTTCCAGCTTCATCATTGTCATCATCAAAAAGTTCCTTCGAACCATACCGTATAATGTCATCTAACTCCTCCTGAAAAAGGACAAAGATTAATGCCTCTTCCTTACCATTCAAAAATAGATATAACAAGTGGGGCAAAATAACAAATTTGGTAACTACAAGACTAGGTTCCATCAATTAACACTACACAAAGAAACTAAAGTCCATCATCGCCTGATCACCCACTCTACATAAAGTCCATCATCGCCTGATCACCCACTCTACATAACATATACTCTGAGCTACATCCACAAGGATTTTGAAACAAAAATAATTCGAATTTCTACAATTAGCATCAAGTATCAAATAATAAGAAACCCCACATATCCTGTCACAGCTTAAAATCAGATTTAAATCAAAGGTGTATACACCATAGGCATGGCAACAACGGAAAAAAAAATTAACTCCCCTCCAACAACCCAAAAAAAAACATATTTGTGCTAAAGGACCAGTAGAAGGTAAATTGTTAAGCATAAACTGCTTTTGATATCAAGAGACCACATCTAAATGAGCTTAATAATCATCAACTATAGCACCAGGTGTCAAAGTTGTAAGCCATGCAAGAAGTAACATAAAGCCACGATTGCAATAGAACCAGATGTCGCATGCACCATAAAAGTAAACTTGATTTTGACTCTGCAGTTCGGTTCATGTCATACCAGTAACAAAAGATAGCATGTAATTAGTCAATGTTTGATGTCATAAGCATGAAACCGTATCTAGGTAAAACCACAAAAGCTCAATAAAATTTTATGCTTTCTGAACCCCTGTGAATCCTTATTAGTGGCAATCCCCACAATTACCTGATTGACATTATTAGCCTTCGTGAGTCGACCAACAACTAAGTGCTCCAATATCATCTTTTTCTTTGTAAGCTGCATCATTCGCTCCTCGATTGTACCTCGACTAACAAGTCTATATATCATAACCTGCAGAGGAAAACAGATAAAAAAAACAAGACCACAGTAAGAACTGGCACACACAAAAATTGAAAAAAATCAACACTTCGATAGGAAATAACATCTTGAGGTAAAATACTTTGCTAGTCTGCCCTAAACGATGAGCTCTTGCCATAGCTTGCAAATCCGCGTGTGGGTTCCAATCACTGTATGTAAATGGAAGATATAGGTTAAAGTAAATTCAAATGTTGACTCTGTTTTGCCTAAACAAGGAGATTGTTTCACCTGTCATAGATAATTACAGTATCAGCCGTTGCCAAATTTATACCCAGGCCACCAGCTCTGGTAGAAAGAAGAAAGCAAAACCTAGTAGAATTCTTAGCATTGAAGCGATCTATTCGTATCTGCCTTTCAGCACCACCTATCTTGCCATCAATACGTTCATAGCTCCATTTCTAAAACATGTGATGTTCAAAGTATGGTGCATGAGATATATAAGTCTGCATAATTAACAAAAGTTACCATGGGAAGTAAGTTAAATACCCTGTAGCTTAAATAATCCTCCAGTAAGTCCAACATATGCTGGAACTGTGAATAGATAAGGACTCTGTGACCCTGCTCTTTCAGTTTCACCATCATCTTGTCCAGCAGCTGCATCTTTCCAGAAGAATCTAAAAGCCTCCTACAAAATCAAGGAAACCAAACCAATGTAATGCTATATAGAATGTAAATTTCAATCGGTAGATTTACTCAGGCAATGGAAGATAATTAAACTCAAGCGATCAATCTATTTAGCATAGAAATAATTTGAAAGGAACCTTAGGAAATAAATACCATCGTATAAGCATTCTATCAGATGGATACTGAGGTTTTACTCTACCTTACAAATAAGATGACTATAAACAAGATGTTTATTGCAGCCAAACCAGAACCTAAACAATAGGTGACAAAGTTGCTTACATTTTTGGCTGCCACATGTTTTTTTTTCTTACAACATGCAATGAAAAGATAATAGTATAAGAGATTGGAAAACTCCAATGGCATATGTGTCCTATGGCACATGTTTTTTGAAGGCATTCAATAAAAAGACAAGAGTAAGAGACAATGTATCTCTATATATTTGAAAGCAAGAACTGCAACAAAAGGTCATAGTGAGCTTAGAATGTTCATGACACCATGTAGTAAACAGGCACTAGCAGTCTCCAGTTACACAGCAGCAAGCGCATTATGTAAAAGAATAACAGCAAAGTCCAAGAAGTGAACCAGAAGTGGGAAGGCAGTATCAAACTACTCTGGCCAAACAGCAAAGATAAACTAATAAAATATAAAAAAGATAGCAGACTTCAGCAAACAAACAATTGGAGCACCTTAAACCTTCTTCTGGGTTCTCAGGCTCAGTATCAGGTTCATCCGTCATGAATCCATGGCAACAAAGTTTGCGCAGCTCCATTACAACATTTATAAGGGAAACCTGGAATCAGACAATAAAGAATTGTCAATCCAGAACAGCCGGATACAAACCATAACATGGAAATTAAAATAAAACTATTACATGTCCACCACCGCGACGAGATAACACTTCGTAATTCTTGGTGAGAATTGCCTTGTAGTATTCTTTCTGTTTGCTTGTCAGTTCAACTCGTAAAATCAGCTCCTTTTTTGGAGGGAGTTCTTTCATAACATCTTTCTTGAATCCTATTTGTACCACATAGGCAACAAGGTTGAAATGTTGTCATATAAAATAACTCAAATAGAACTCAATCTATATCTTACTGGATAACAGTATCTCTCAGCAGCTTTACTTTTGAGTTTACCAAACCAATTCTACCCAGGATATACTGCACCTCAAGTTAAATTTGTAAAATCATATGCCCACAGTAACAGGAAGAATGGAAGAACAACCATGGTGCATCAATATGCATTCTTTACACTAATAAATTTCAATATATAATCAATTGAGACATTCTGATGATATACCAACTTCTATAGTTCTTTTCTATGTAATGTTACCATTTTTGTCAGATCATGCGTGCATATTATATGAATATGCAAATAACATGATGTATTTTCGTAATATGCATATTACATCTGAATATGTGCACAGCTTAGCTGAAATTAGGTAATACTATTCAGAACCTTATATGTTAAAGCAAACAAACATTTTGATTTCAGATATCACTGCAGTTCAGCTACGTTGGTCATGAACCACCAAAAAGGCTCAAATGAATTTACTAGTGATAAATCTAAGATCCTTTACAAATCATTCAATTGATATAAGCAAAACCATATGCCTAGCAGAAACAAATGGTTAAATAGATTCATACTCCGAAGAAGGTGTGGCTTCAGCATTCCATGGAGCTTCTCAACTTGCTTGTCTTGGTTTATATCCTTAAACTCCTCTTGGAGATCAGCTATACTCCCAAACTACAAACGTAAGTGCCATAACATTACATGATAAAGTATAGAACGAAACATTTAAGCAACAGGAGATTAAAAGATTGGTCTATCAGCATATGCTAAAAGCTAGGACATTGTCCATTAAGGACCACAGTAACATAGAGACAATGTAAAATAGGACACAGATGGAAGGCCTAATGAGCTATAGTGTGATGAACTAAATAAAACAAATGTTTAGCACCCGAGAAGCAGGAAATCTTACAGTTTCACCCTCGAGAAAGTGCATCAGCATGAAAAGCTCATCCAGGTTATTCTGGAAGAAAAAAGAAAGAAAAATAGAGGATATCAACTTTTAAACGCATAGGACAAAGTGACCAAAAAACAACAAAAGCAGTATAATAGAGGGCACAGGATATGTCAGAAAGGTTTTCAGGTGGAAAAAATAGCATGAGCAAATAAACTCAATGACTAAGGAATGTAAGTTGATGCGTTATTTATATCTAGACTGGATGCTGCCATCATTTCATGTGTGTATGCCAGCATAGGGTCAAGGTTCCTCTAGTTTCAATATGCAAAGTTCTGGTGCTTAACTCTTATATTTGCAGATACATGTGATGCAGTTATAGCATCACAAAATGGATATGTACGGAGAAGTACATTTTTCTTGTTCACATAAACATTTACTCGCTCCATTAAGAAATAGATGATGTTCTAGAATGCATGCAGTCAAACTTTTCTAACTTTGACTATTAGTAGATAAAAAATTATTTAGATTGGTCAAGTGAAAATAGTATCATTAAATTTGTCATGCAAAATATTTTCATAATACCATAATTTTTTAGTAACATATTCATATGAAAAATAACGGTCAAAGTTGTGCAATGAAGACTGTGTTGAAACCTAAAACGACATAACAGAGGGAGTAGTTGTTTATACAATAAATATCCTATTGGGCTACTAAGCCCCTTAGATGCCTTACTATGGAAGATACAGCTACAAACACTCCTGAAAGTATACATACACTAGAGTAAGCAAGGAAAAGTTACTGACCACAGATAGTCAAGAATTATATCCTAAAGATCCAAACCACTGTTGAAACCTCTAGAAAATAGTACAAACACTTCAAACAGACTGCTACTAACCCGTAAGCACTAACAAGAAATATTTTTCCATAAAGCGGGGGACAAACACGATGGTTTTAGCCAATAAATATAGAGCAGTAACCTGAACCGGGGTCCCCGTTAAGAGAACACGATGTTGAGTATGATAATCTTTAAGTAGGCCGAACAATTTAGAATCTTTGTTCTTCAACCGATGCCCCTCATCCACAATCTGTGATGCAACATTAATGATTGGGAACAAGTTAGTGAAAACATAAGAGCGTAACAGATATACTCCAGAAAATGAAGAGGAAACGAGAGGTGCCAAAATCGAAGTACCATGCATTCCCATTCTATAGTTTTTAAAACAGAAGAGTCCATGTTAATCATCTCATAAGATGTCAAAAGGACATCAAATTTTATTCTTGACTGCTTCCTTTCTTCATTAGATGAAGATGATTTCTTTTTCTTAAGCTTCTTAGGTTTGTCTTTCGGGTAGTAAAATTCATACTTCCTAATAATCTCGCGAGAAGCTGAAGATCCAAAATACATCACCTGACAAATATAAGGAGAAAAGTAAGTTGTGAAAACTTAGCTCTGTCTGGAATATACACAAAATGGATTTCGAATTAGTTCAACCCACGTACAACATTCATTTGAGGTGCCCAAGTTGCAAATTCACGCTCCCAATTTCGCAGGGTTGAGAGGGGGGCAACAACCAGATGAGGACCAAACTTGTCTTCAGACACAGAGGCCACAAAAGCAATACTCTGTATCGTTTTCCCTGCGCACAAAAAAAAAGTCATCATTTGCTAAAGATCCCAAAACAGCATGTGATCCAACTTCTTATTCTTATAATTGAAGAAAAATTACCAAGACCCATCTCGTCACCAAGGATAACACGTTTATTAATGGACCATGAATAACGTAAGAAGTTTAACCCTTCAAGCTGATAAGGATGCAGTGTACCTTCAATAACCAAAAAAAATTCAAAGAAAAACATGGGAGACATGAGCTAAAGTCAATTAATACTAAAATTTTATATCCAAGAATAATTCATGTTTAATAGAAGCATACCACCAGAAAGAAACTTGGGCGTCCCCTCAACATGACGCATCTCACGATTGGCACTCTTGCTCTTATCAATAGACTTCTTACGCCTGGACTGAATCTCATTGAAGTGCTCAATCTGAGGTTGGAACACCGAGATGTCAGACTCACGTTCCCATGTACATTCATCGTATGAAAGCTCCTTCCATTTCACATAGTACTCCTTTTCACCAGTAGAGTTTTTTCTGTTCACCAAATACGAAATAATGTCAGAACTGTCAAGATATCAGTCAACCTTTGCTAAATGGAAATTCATTGATACATGGTAGGAAGACAGTAAGTGCCACATTTAGATGACTGAGACCACCCTAAAATAGCACTATGAATTGAAGTATGCTATTGTCTTTCATCTGAGTACCGTTAATTGATTGTGGCCAATAACATGATAGATTACGCAATAAATGTGATAGTATCTAATAACAACTTCGTAACTGAGTAACTGGCTGACTCTCAGGATAAACACCATAAATAGAGTATGCATTCCCAGTAACAGCATGAGTAACTACTTACCTAACACAAAATTACATGTAGGCTAATTTGACAAAGAAAGGGTGGTGCACCAGGCTATAAAATCAAAATAATGACAATAATAACTAGACATCAGACAAAAATCACATCTCTATTATTATCACCACCATACAAGATAAATATGCTTAAACCTCATTTATGTTAATCTTGTTAGTCGTCAGATTAACCTCCATACCTGCTAGCAAGGACCCTGTCGACAGTTGTCCATTCAGGCCTAATTGCAGCACAGTCATCATCAGATTTATCCATCAAATCAAATTGCCTATTGAAGTTATTTAATCTAGTTTTCAACCGAGGATGTATCTTCGCAGCATCTAAATATTCATTTTCTGACACCCTGATAATGGTATAAAGAAAGTCAATAGTTAATAGAGGAAAGGCAGTAAGTAAAACAATTCTGCATTGAGCAGGCCAGCAGTTAACTACCAAGTGCAGTGAATGTGTGATAATCCTTTCCACTTTATAAGATATCGCTTGACAGGTTTGTTCTTTGATCCAGACTCTGAAGAACTAATTTCTTCAGAGGCAACATTTGGAGTTTCGCAATCTAATATCTTCTCCATCTCTGTCAATGGGCTTACCTGAAAATAACAAACAAGGTGCCTTGGTATATCAACGGTATCAATCATAAGGTGAAAGAAAAATGAATCAAGAGAGCAAATACATACACATTCAGGGCAGCTCCAGTTATCAGATGTGATATTTAGGCAAGGAATCAAACATTTCTGGTGAAATGCATATGTACATGTTGAACAAGATACAAGATTGTCATTTAGGCCGCATCTTTGGCAAGCATCTTCTTTCTGCACACACAGATGAGCAAGGACAGAAACAAATAAATATAGGACCCCAACAGAAAAGGGAAATATTAACATGGAATCATATGAAAAATAGGAATCAGGAATTCAGGAAGGTGCACCACAAATAATTGAAATTCCACTATATAGACAAGAAATAGAAGGCAATTTTAAATACAGATCAGCAAATGAGGACAGACTAAAAATGAAAATGACCAGTGATCTCTCTTTTGTTTATGACACCAGGTAGATTGATTCAGTTCATGAGTTTTGTTACAAGTCAAGCAAATAACTACCTCTACTATTTATGGAAATATACTTGAACCAAAAAAACTGCATTTTGAGCAATCTTAAACAAAAACCATTTTGTTCTTTAAAACAGGTCCAACCATGATAGTAACACAATGAGGTCGTCCAGGAGACTAACTTTGCTCAAATTTCAAATCCCAGACTAGTAGTAGAAAGCCAACCAATCTCAAGCTAAACTCGATGCAGCAAGACTAGATATGGTGCATCTGAAAAGGCAGAATAAGGTAAGTGGTTCCATTCCTCTCGATTGACACCACAATTCTACTACTTCAAGTAGATGGTCAATAACAGCTAAGGACAAAAATATATTAATTCAACAGTGAAGTATTATTAGTTCAGTTTCATTTCGTGTTCATCAATTTGTAAACTGAGTCCTACATATTCAAGAGAACAATATATATATTTTTCTTTCCTTCATTCTCTTTCATCTGCCTGTTGTATCGAGAGAGTAGAGACATCCTAGTTGGGCATACAATATACAAGGCTACAAGCCAGCTGATGCTTGGTAATTGTCTCTTCCAAAAGGTTTGTGCTCTAACTATGTAAGGAGGCATATAAATTCATGGCATGGTTTAGTTGTTGGACAAGCCATATCAAAATTCAAATTAATAAAATCACAGTTAACTTATTATTCTGAATCTAAGGAAAGTCAGCATCAAACCAATAAGAAATAAAACTTTAGTTCATGCAAGAGATACCAAAATAACTGTCTTCTAGTTAACCCATGAACAAAAATCGTTACTAAAGCTTGAGATTACCAAAATAACTGTCTTCTAGTTAACCCATGAACAAAAATCGTTACTAAAGCTTGAGATTACAGGACACCAAACCCGCCTATTCTATACCAAAAATATCAAGTTATTAACTCATATCAATGTTCCGGAAGAACGTAGTACTTACACCAAAACGTCAAGGAAAACTGGTGTCATCTCTTAACTCCCAAAAGTTTGAACTCCGATGGCACAGTGTCAGCCTAAAGCACCAACCTTAAACCACATATCCATACTAAGGCACCATTTCCACTTCGGGATGGACAGATTTCAATAACAACTGGTGACCAAACTTCTTCATACAAAATTCCCAAACTAGTGGTATCTAGCTGCTTAATGGGGCAAAATAAACCAAACCTAAATTCACAATTCAGTATCCAAATGGTACAAGTAACGAATCCATCTAACTAAATCATACCTCCACTTCATTTAGGTCAGTCAGGCTACCCAACACACACATATCTTCCACACCAAATCCGCAGATCAATTCCTCTCGCATAGCAAGTGTTGAGCCATTCACGGCCTAACACCCTAATATTCTCCAACAACTAATCCTAACATAATAACATCAATTCCCGAGGCCAACTAACTGGCAGCTCCAGAAATCAGAACAATTTGAAACAAACAAAACAGAAAAGGCAGGCCCTGATCAGCCATACCGCGTCCTCGCGCTCGATCCGCATGGTGGGGCCGTCGCTCTGCCGATCCCTCCCCTTCCCATTCCCGTCGCGAGGCGGGAGGTCGTCGTCGGATTCATCGAGCGTGTAGCGCGGCCGCTTCTCCGACCGCACCCGCAGCCGCTCCACGAGGCTGCTCATCCCGCGGCTGCAATAACACTAGGCTGGGAGCAAAAACCTAGTAAACACGCAGCGCAAGCTCAAGCTCTGCCTCCCCCACGGCTCAAGCTCTCGCTCCGCCGCCTCCGAGTGGGCTAGGGTTTGGTGGTTCTGGGAGGGGTGAGCCAGAATCGGGGGTAATTATACCGCCGCGGGGCGTGAGCTGGTGTGCGGCGAGGAGGCGGCGAAAATGGAAGGTAGCAACGAGTAGGCGCTTGGTGCGTAGCCGTGGGCGGGAGGAGGTGCGAGGGCGGCGAGTGGAGAGCGCGCTCTCTTTCTCACACGCGCGGAGGGGAGGGGGAAGGAGGCAGTAGTAACGGCCACTGGCCGGGGAAGAAAGTCCACGGACTATACTGGTTTCGCGATTTGGCCCTTCTCCTATGCCTAAATTTCCTCAATGTTCTTCTCAGAATTAGAATCCAGGCTCGTCTACCATGGAAACGGTGACATGTGAACTTGATTGAAAATCGAAATCGTTGTTGCAGAAAAATATTATTGTCAATTGATTGCAAGATTGGAAATCATGTTTTAATACGATGTTCTCCCTCCGTTTAAAACACGCGTTCTTTTAGAGTTTAGACACAAAAATTAAAAGTGTGAGTAAAATATTAATATTGATATTCAATCATTTCTATGTGTGTATATTTTTCCTCTCAAAATAATAAATGTTAGTATTGCTAGTACTACTCTCATGAGTAATTAGCTTTTTTTTTATAACATTGATGAAAGGCAAAATCAGGATAAAATGATCAAAACTGCATTGAAAATGCAGAAGGGCAAGTATTTTGAGAAAAGTTAGAGAGGCTAAAAGGACATCTCTTTTGAAATAGAGAGAGTGTATTTATCTGTTTCAAGTTTTGGTTCAACGAGCATATGAAAGCAAATAAATTGAGGATCTGTTAAAACAACAATCGACTAAAAGTTTAAGTGAAATCAAGTTTCTCAGACCTTACTATATGTGCTTGGAGATTCATCCTCCGGGTCTTCAACTTTTTTGATTTGGATCGAGTTAGTCATCTTCATCGACGGCGGAGGCCCTTTCATCAACCGTGGCGTATGTGGTCGTACCGCATCATTGTGCTCAATCCTCTCAAGGCATGCCTGGAGATGCATGCTTTGTTTCATTAACTTTTTTTATTGGGACCGAGTCATTCACCTTTGTCAGTGGCAGTGATTGTGGCCATGAGGTGTCCTTGCATTCAATCCGCTTGGCAGGGGCATCCTTGTGTTGATCCCACTACTCCCCACTTCCTCCGAGTGACATGTAGTCATTGTAGGCTCATCGAGCATGTAAGACAGCCACTTCTCTGCTCGCTCGCGAAGCCGCTTTGGAAGGCTACCATACTGCCACCACAAACAACCACTAGCTAGGCAAAAAGCATAGGAAATGTGCACTACACTTCTTCACTGCATTCGCTCAAGCTCCCTGCCATAGCCCTAACTATCGCTCCACCACCTCACAGCGGCGGTTTGGTGGTTTTGGAGGGTTGCAGAGGAATAGTGGGGTGTGTGATGCCGTGGAGGTGAAAATGGAATGTTGCAGCGAGGAGGTGTCTGGTGTGTAGATATGGGCGGGAGGAGACACGAGGGCCACGAGAGGAGAGTGTGCTCTCTCTCTCTCTCTCTTTCTCTTAGATGGGAGGAGCTACACATAGAGGGTGAGGTGGCGTGGAGACAAAAATGGAAGGTAGCGGTGAGAGGGTGCTTGCCGTGTAATTATGAATGAGAGGTTTGAAAATCAAGATCACTAGATAGTTTCATTGCATCAATTTGCTTACATGCTAGGAAACCCTGGTGTGAAAGATGTCAGGGTTATTGTAGTTTTCACAATGATGTATTTATTTATTCTGAGTTTTGACCGAGTGACCATACTATGAAGTAGGTAATTACAAATTTGCTAATACACTAAAAAAGTTGGTGTAATAGGCCGAATGCTTGACCCCATAATCTGCTTGGAGATTCATGATATAAGTCGTCAACTTTTTATACAAAGATCAGGTTACCATTTTTGTTGGCAGTGACGGCTATGGCAAGCAAGGGAGGGGGTTTCCCAAGCCCTGGTTGTAGAGGGTGATGCGTGTATTCTGCATATTGTATTAAATTTGTGTTATGTTTATTTTTTAAAAAAATTGCTCTATTTATAAAATACTCACTCTGTTCAACAGTACATGTCATTTTGTGTTTTGACACGGTCTCGAGAGCGCAACTTTGGTCGTTATTTTACATAAGAACATGTTAGCAAAAAGTTATAGAATTATGATATTATGAAAATATATTTCATAAAAATTCTAATAATACTATTTTCACTTGAACAATCTAAATAATTTTTCATGTATTAATAGTCAAAGTTGGAAAAGTTTTATGACACATATCCTAAGACATCATTTATTTCCAAATGAAGGTAATAAAGCTGTGTATACAAGCAGGTACCTATGTATCGTGTTATTCTGTAAATTATATGGGGAGACGAATCACACTAGTGATTTATACACAAAGAAATAAATCCAATGGAAGAAACCACGTTGCACAAGGAGATTCCAAGAGAGATACGGCCAACTTATAAAATTGACAAGACCGTATTGATCGATTATATTAGCATTCAGAAGGGTCACCTCGTCAAACTTATTATGATGCCAATGGGCTTGCACACATATTTCACACTGAAGCTTCGTGAAGTCTTAAATATGGTACCGCCGAAGATAAGTGTAATCCCACTTCATCAGATCATTGACATAATCAAGATTAAAACAAGCAAAGGAACCCTAGATGCCATCACTCCAGCATCACTCCATCTCCAGTTTCACCTAATTACTCCATTAGATTGTACTGACAACTTATGTACATCATCCATGTGACTTGGGCCTTCGCATCCACCAAACGATTTGTGCTACGGATTTGTTTTTATTTAATATTATAATTCTAAATTATCATGTTTGGTTTTCCCTGCCTATTGTTACATCTTGTGTTGCTACTTGTGAGTTATCTATTTAGTTCTTGGGTTTACGGGGTTCCTAGTTAAGATTGAGAAATAGACTTGGGACTGTTGTGGCTTAGTATATTGTTATGATGTTATTCTTCATGATGGTTGTACAATCATGCTTGTTCACCATTTTCCTATATCGCACGTGAATATAGCATCAACATGACATGACAAGATGTAAGAAAATGATGCGGCAACCCGATCCTTGACATCCTAGATCGTCAAATCTAGGGAATAATAGAGATCCAATGGCCTAAAGGTGTGGCATGTGAGACCTTGACTCTTTCTACCGCTGATTTTGATCCGAACAAGACGGAGATCATAAGGGATATGTTTGATAATTGATTGAATGTCTTATTCCAACTCCGTCCTTTCAAAGATGCTATGGACACTAGTGTTGTCGATTGAATATTTAATCTTAACTAAAATAGAATTGAACATTTAATCTTAACTAAAATAGAACCTATTTCCCAAAAATACAAACACCATAGTTACTAGTCGATAACCAGCATGTTGCTATGAGTGCAATAGAGTAATTACAGATATGCAGGCATGAAAGGAGAGAGGACATATTGCACCTAAAATTTTCTCATAACACGATTGTTGTTCCTCCAGCAAAGCTCAAAGAGTGAACCCATAAGATTGCAAAACTAATGGAAATGGAAACTAGTATCAAACTACTACAGGGAAATTGGTATGTGTGTGTATGGGGGGAGTGGAAAGAGCGTGATGCGTAGGGTAGAGGCAAACACAAAGGTGAGCATGGCGTCACCTACCGCCACCAGCTAGAAAAATGGAAGCTAGGCTTCGGGCCGAGGCACATCTTCTCAACCGCCAGACCACTCCTCTCTCCTTTCCCTCCCGAGCCGAGGCCAACTATCTGGCCTGCTCCCCTCCTCTACTTGGCCCACCCGCCAGCGCTCCTACTCCTTTCGCGTGTGCGACTCTGCCCGAGCTCGATGAGTAACGCTGTTTGCGTCCTCGGTGCATGCGCCATGACACTGCCACCACGGGCCCATGCCTTGCAGCCCTAGGCCTCGCCAATATAGTATCACCCCCTTGCTCAGCATCTTTTATGACACGTCGCCACTGACTCATCTGCCCTAGTGCCACCGTCATGAACCGCAGCACCGTGGTCGGCTTTGGCAAATCAAGCTACCTTGGGCCAATTAACCCTGCCTATAGGACCGCATCGAAGGGAGGAGCTCGATTCCATGCTCAGGTCCCTGCGCCGAAGGCAGCCTCACCGAATTTGTTGGCTTCTTTACCAATTCCACTAAGTCCCTTCCATCCTCATTTTTCGCCCACGGTGAGCGTAATCCAATTCCTTTGCAGCTCACCATCTTCTTGCCACCATAAGTCTTTTCCCTCAATTAATTTCGAGTTCCGACCGTTGTATCGTCCTTGCTGTTGGGTATTAGAGTCCCCCGATCCCGAACTTCAACCGAAACCTAATGGTATCAGCTTGTTCACACTATCAGTACTAACGCCGCCCCTGATGCAGGAGTTTGACATACGCTCTCACATATCCTGATCCCTTTACCAATACTAATGCCATCATGCATGAACGTGAAGTCGTGCTATCAACTCTGTCAGCCGTAACCCTAGCTCGGTTATCGATCCCCGTTCTGGACCAATCCAATCCATAAGTGTTTTCTCGATTTTGCCCTAAGTGATCGATCCTTACTTGCCAGAACCACCTACATGGTGATAGCTGTCGCTACCTATGGCAGCACCTCATTAGATCATTAATTGATCCCTTTCATTAATTGTCGACAATCTAGTCGCTAGGCTTTCCCTCTTCTATTTGGAACCCTAGGTGTCACTGCTCCTAACAACACAATTCTGGCATAGCCCTAGTTGCCCTAGGTGCGTCTTTCGGCCATCGTCATCATTAATGGATATGCAGTTGATTTCCTTATCAGTCCAAAACCCTATGATCTAACCTTATCATCATATACTCTGTAATCTTGAGCCAACTAAGGGCATACCCGTATTCGTTAAACTCTCGTGACCTTTTGTCGATATATTCTTTCGACCATCAGTACAACCTTGGATCTAACCGATTGGGTTATCGATGGAAACCATGAAGTTACCTTATAGCTATTGAGATGATCCTTTGATCATTCATCGAGTTCTATATCTACCTGAACTCTAATCTACTCTAGCATAGCCCTAGTTACCCTAGGTACATATTTCGGCCATCATCATGATTAATGGATATTCAGTCAATTCAGCTTGGTTTGGAATTAGTTCCATCTCCGAGAACCTATGTCATCCTTCTTTTCTTTTCTTCCGTTCCTATCCAAACATCACCTCATCGCCAACCTCCCTTGATTCTCATTTTTCTTTGAGTTATTTGGAGTTGTCTATTTATTTGCTTGCATTCTTACTACGAGTAGGAAGTGACGATGTTGGACAAAAAGGAGTTGTTGGAGAAGAAGGAGGAATAAGTCAATGAAGGCATGCCCTCTTGTTCCTGATCATGTTGATCATATATTCTCAAAGTCATTATATTTTTGTCGATTATAAACATGCATCATGTTTGCCAAATTGTTTATTGAATGCTTTATGTGTCAGTTCCAACTGAATCTCAATTCCTTGTCATCATACCTTGTTTTATCTAGAGTAGTTGTTTAGTTATTATTTAGAGATAGTAATGCTTCGCCTTGCAAAGTTTAGTAAAATCTCTTTATTCCTCATCAGAGGAATATTCATCTTTTGAAGCACTTGAATGGTTACCAATCTGTGATATGTTGGGCTCGTTGGCATTTGTCTCTCTCTATCTGAAACTCTGTCTAAATTCTACTTTTGGTGGAATTTACCACTAAGGTGTGGGTGACAACTGGTTGTTGAGGTGGATGGTTTTTTTTAAAAGCATTTGGTTGTCATGGGAGTGTGCTAGCATCGCCTACACCATAAGGACCAAATCATGAACTTCAGAAATTTGTGAACCAAATGCAACCACAAGTCTATTATGGTATGACTTGGCCAACTAATTTGTTCAGACCTTAGGTGATACTGCAGAGGGAAACGAAACAAGGGATACGCCTTGCGGCAGTTGCTAGTCATAGCTATTCTAGAGTTGTCCTAGTGGGTAGTGTCAACTAGGGGACAACATTATAAAGTTTCAGTTGTAAGGTTTGGTCACATTCATCAGAAGTGTAAAAGTCCGGATTAATCTTACATCTTATATCTTATATGTAAAGTGTATAAGCTTTGCGGGCCGTGTCCACAGTCATGACATCATAAAGATCTATTCATGACAAATAATATGATTACTCTCTCATGTTTCTCCCTCTTTCTTATTCCCCCTCCTTTCTTGGAATAACTATAGATGGGCATAACATATTGTTAGGACTAAAGCATAGACCTTACTCGACCGGTGTTGGTGGTTAGAATCTTCACTATAATACCCTAGTTAGTGAGGCTGTTTTAAATTTAAATAAATGTTTTGATCTCAAAACCTGCTTACAAATTATTATAGTAATTTGACTAGAAGTATCATTTATGCAAAAGAGCCATAAATCCATCATTTGTTAAGCCTTACATGTAGCATATGTTCCTAAAAAGGGTCACACTGAGTACACGAAGCACTCATCGAGCATATTGTTTTTGGACGTGTTCAGATAATTATGATGATGATGGAGAAGACAACGGTGATTACTACGACAATGTTAAGGAGCAGGTCACATTGGACTCCGTCAACTGCCTATAGGTGAGATGGAGACAGTAACGCTTTATTATTCCTGCTGTGTTTCTAAATGGTAAGGGACATAACTCCTAAATGCTTAAGTTAGCCATATGACTACTATTATTTAGTTATTTTCTAATAAACTCCGTGATCGTATGTAATGACACCGTTTCGACTATATTCATCAATTTGATCTGAGACTGATGAAAAGACATAAAGAGTCTAAAAAGTTATTTTCAGACTCCACGGAACATTAACAAGGGCCTCTTTTGCGGCTCCGATGATGTAGAGGACGTTAACTTCGTTCTCGAACCAATCAGAATCTTGATGACCATGAGAGACCATCGCATATAACCAACTAGCCTTGCATCCCATACAAACAACCAGACAGCATACATGTATCATCCCATCCAACCTACACCGTCCCATCCCATTTAACTTCGTCCCACCATCCAAACAAACCCTCTTAAGAGTAAGAGACGTGACAACAGTATGCGAAACTCATAACCAGATGGCAAGCGTCTCGTTCAAAACCAGTTTTCCGTTAATATAAATGGCACGATACATGTGAAACTCATATGCAGATGGCGCGCGCGCCAGCGAGAACCACCAAATTTCTGCATACAAAAAGGAGGTTCTATCCTCGCAGAAAACAGAGATTTTATGGAAAAGAAATGTCATATCCACTCTATAGAACATAGAGACACAATGAACTACTAATGCAAAACTCCCATCTCACGACACACTGCAAGGATTCTGAAATATTGAACTGAGAATGTTGAAGACACTACATAAAACACGAAGTGTAGATTCCACATAATGGGCAGCATATCAATGATGTATGTGGAACTCATAACCAAATGGCAAGTGTTGGCCGATTTGTGCATAGAACAAGAGTGATTTGGTTCCATGACTGTTTTCGTCTAAACACAAAGATTGTTTCACCTGTCATATAATTACAGTATCAGTCGCTGCCAAATTTGTACCCAGGCCACCAGCTCTGGTAGAAAGAAGGCAGAGGCAAGCCTGGTAGATTTCTAAGCATTGTAGCAATCTATTCTTGTCTTTCTTTCAGCGCCACCTTCTTGCCATCAGTAAGCTCATAGCTCCATTCCTTAAAACATGTGACGCTCAAAATGGTGCATGAAACATATTAGCCCCCATAATTAACATTACTTACCATAGGGATGATAGTTAAATACATTGTAACTTAACTAATATATTCTAGTAAGTCCAACATATGCTGGAACTGTGAGTAAATAAGGAGTCTGTGACCCTCTCAGTTTCACCATCATCTTGTCCAGCAGCTGCATCTTTCCAGAAGAATATAAACCCCCGTACAAAATCAAGGAAACCAAAGCAAGTTAATCCTATGTAGAATGTAAATTCCAATCAGTAGATTTACTCAGAAATAGAAGATGACTAAAGTAAATCAGTCAATATTTGACATAGGAACAATTTGAAAGGAACCGTAGGAAATAAATAACATCATATAAGCATTCTAGCAAATATAAAAGCCTCCTACAAAATCAAGGAAACTAGAGCAGTGTTAGTGCTATATGGAATGTAAATCCCAATCAGTAGATTTACAGCCACAGAAGATGACTAAACTCAATCGGTCAATATTTAACATAGTAATAATTTGAAAGTCGTTCTCGCCTGAAGTGGGTGTCCGAGTTGCTTACAAATGATGGCAAAGATTGGGATGAAAATATTGTTCGTTGTGTGCTCTACTCCCATGATGCTGATGTGGTTTTGAGGATTAAACTACCATCTTATGCTGCGGAAGATTTCTTGGCTTGGCACTATGAAAAGGGAGGTGTGTTCTCTGTCCGGAGCACGTATAGACTTGCTTTGCGAGAGCGATTCTTGATGCAGAACGGCGGCGCTTCCAGCCGTCATCCTGACGGAAGCCAGACTATTTGGTCGTGGATTTGGAAATCTGTTGTGCCGAATAAGGTGAAGGTTTTCGCCTGGCAATTTGCCCGTGAAGATTTGGCTATGGGGGTGAACTGCTGGCGTCGACAGATAAGTTCCTCCGGACGCTGTTTGATCTGTGGTTTTCATGCTGTCGTGAGATGCACGAAAGCGAGGGCACTTCGCTCAGTGTTGAGAAGTTGGTGGGCGCTCCGGATGAAGATGTTTTCTTGAAATCTGACCCGGACTGGTTTCTGAACCTGCTGGACTTTGGTATCGACCGGCAACGGGACCTCATTTTGATGCTCTTTTGGCGCTCCTGGTTTCTCCGCAATGATATTGTGCATGCCAAAGGTGAGGCATCCGTGGAAGTTTCAGCGAGGTTTCTGGTGTCCTGTGTAGAGACACTGCTCTACTTCAGAAGCATATCGGTCATCACCTCAGATAAGGCTCCCCTGCTGCCTGCTGTTGCTCTTTCTGATCCTTTGGATGGTGCTGGCCATTGGGAACCACCGCTGGAAGTTGGCTGAAATTGAACACGGATGCCTGTTTTTGGGACTCGACGGGGGGCGGCTTCCGCGGGTGTTATTGCTAGGAATTGCCAGGGTGAATGTATTCTGGCCACTGCCATCAGATTGCCGGACTACAATAGTGCGGAGGAAGCTGAAGTCCTGACTAGAATGGTGGGCGTCCGGCTCATCAGAGCGCATACAATTCTGCCAGTATCGTTTGAATTTGATTGCTTGAATTTGATTAAAGATCTAAAGAGCACACATATGGATTTATCAGCGCTGCATCATCTTTATAATGACTTTCGAGCTACCCTCCAGCTCCTTCTAGATTTCTCAATCAAACATGTAAAGAGAGTTTGTCATTCCATTGCTCATGAGCTTGCTCAGATGGCTGCCCGGGCTCCAAACTGTTCTGTTTGGGTGCTTGAGGACCCTCAGACTAGCTGAGCTCCTAGCTAAAGATTGTACTCCATTTTGGTATGATTTAATATAATCTCTATCTTTACCCTAAAAAAAAAGAGTTGAAAGGAACCTTGGGAAATAACTAAAATCTTATACGCATTCTAGCAGATGGATACGGTGTGGTTTTCCCTGAGGTGCGAGGGATAAGAATTATTCCCCCACACTTGCAGAATAAAGGTAGAAGTTAGACTCAAATTTAGGTGGGTGGGTTTATAACCTTGTGTGACCACTAGTACACCCTACGAGGTTTTACTCAACCTGGAATAAGATGATGATAAACAAGATGTTTATTGCAGCCAAAGTGCCAAACGAGAACCTAAAGAATTGGTGATAATGTTGCTTCCATTTTTCCTTGGCATATGCTTTTTTTTTACAACATGCAATGAAAACGTAACAGTATGGGAGATCGGAAAACACAATTATTGTACATGTTTTTTATGGTGTGCAATGAAGAGATAAAGAGTAACAGACATTGTATCTGTATATATTTGAAGGTAAAAGAGAAGAACTGCAACAAAAGGTCATAATGAGCCTAGGGTGATAGTGACACCATGTAGTACGCAGGCACAGTTCCAGTTACACGCTACCAAGCACATTATGTAAAAGAACAACAACAAAGCCAAAGAATTGAACACACAAGAGTGCAAAACTAATGGAAACTAGTATCAAACTACTCTGGCCGAACAGCAAAGAAAATTAAAGAAATAAAATAGCAGACTTCAACAAACAAACAATTGGAGCACCTAAACCTTCTTCTGAATTGTCAGGCTGAGCATCAGGTCCATATGTCATGAATCACGGCAGCAAAGTTTGCACAGCTCCACTGCATCTATTATAAGGGGAACCGAGAATCACACAGTAAAGAATTTTCAATCTAGAACTGGCTGATACTAACCATAACATGAAAATTAAATACAACTATTACTTGTCCACCACTTTGACAATATAACACTTCACAATTCTTGGTGAGAATTGCCTTGTAGTACTCTTTCTGTTTATTTGTCAGCTCAAATCCTAAAATCAGCTCCTTTTTTGGAGGAAGTTCTTTCTTAACATCTTTCTTGAATCATATTTATACCACTTATGCATCAAGGTTGAAGTACATGAAAATAACATCTCTCAGCAGCTTTACTTCCAAGTTCACCAAAGTAACTAAACCAATTATACTATACTACACACCTCAAGTTACACTTATAAAAAAGCATATGCCAACAGTAAAAGGTAAGGGACGGGAAATGAAAATCTACAGCTAGCACCCGTGCCCCCATTGAAGAATTGCATGTCGTGCATTTTGACAAAGAAAAGTGTGGAAAAAATCATTATTGTACAACGCGCTATGTGCACTTCCAAAAAAATCATGCAAAAATTATTATCATTTGTGAATTGTACAAAAAAAATTTGTGCACATAGTTGCTATACTAGTCGTTCATCTCGTCTTCTCTGTGAAGATCACAAATGGTCATATTTTTGCTCAAAATTTTATGAGTGAATATGTTATAGCATGTTGTACATCCACGAATTTATTTCACATTTGTTCAAAACTTCGGATGCATGTCCTAGAAATGGGGTAAAGAAGCAACTAATTGCGGAAAATCCGTACTCCTGGAAGAAGAACCACAGTGCGTCTCCATTTTGTACACTAATAAATGTAAATATGTAATCAATCGGAATATTGCGATGATCTACCTACTCCTGTAGTTCTTTTATTTGTAATTATTATAATTTTTGTAGGATCATGTGTGCATATTAGATGAATATGCAAATAACATTATGCATTTATGTAATATATGCATAGGACATACTGAAAAAGTTCAACAAAAACAGTATAACAGAGAGGACAGCATACATCAGAAGGTTTTCAAATGGAAAAAATGGCATGAGCAAATAAATTGGATGACCAATGAATCGAAGTTGGTGAGTTCTTAAAATAAAATTTAGAATGGATGATGCCATAATATATTTCTGTATGCAAGTTAGGGTGTTATTTGTTTGAATGCGCAATATATATCATCACAAGCAATCTTTCTGCCAAGGTGTGTAGAGATCGATCACTCCATATTCTACTCAAATGGGTGAATGGCTTTGTAAGCATCAAGGAGTACCCACGTTAATTGTTCATTCCTTTATTCAAATGATACATGCATCTAAAAAATGACACCGCAAGTTTGATCGGAAACGCGACAGAAATAAGGTCCGAAGCATTACCAATCCCCTCTATTTATGACAGGCTCTCTCCTAGTTCTTTTCAATATATGCAAAGTTCTGGAAGTTCTGGTCCTTAACTTTATATTTGCAGATACATGTACGCATGCAGGTCTATCACAAAATGGATATGTTCAGAAAAGTTCTTTTTCTTGTTCACATAAGCATGTCGTTGTTCACACAATAAACAACCTACTAGCCTACTAAACCCCTTAGAGATCATAATATGGAAAATTGTTGTATAATAGAGGCCCGAGGCCCACCCAGTATTGGCCCATGAGGCAGCCCACTCGAAACCCTAGATGAGATGGACTCAGGGGGAGCTCCGGTTCAGCGCCGTCACTGCAGGTTAGCTCCCTCCCCTCTTCTCCCCAAGCCAACATGGTATCAGAGCCAGAGCTTGGCGAGCACGGGGCTAGGGAGGCGGCGGCAGTGCTGACCGGCGGCGAGGCTCGCATCGGCGGACGCTGAGGAGGCGGCGTGGTCGCGGGAGACGGACGGGGCGTGGAGGAGCGCGGCAGCGCGGCGCGGTGCTGAGGGAGGAGCGCGGCGTGGTGCTGCGGGAGGAGCACGGAGGAGCGCGGCGAGGCGCGGTGCTGGCGGCGGCGGGACGCGGCGCTGTGCTGCGGGAGGCGAGGCGCGGCTCAGCGCTGCGGGAGGCAAGGCACGACGCGGTGCTGGCAGTGACGAGGCTCGCGTGGGAGGGAGGCAGCAGGCGGCCGGGCGGCCAAGACGGAGGCAGCAGGTGGCGGGGGGAAGGACGGTGTGGGGCTGCGCGCGCTGCTGCAGTGGAAGGAGAAGGCGGACGAGCAGGGGCCGCAGGCTGAGAAGGAAGAAGGAGTAGGAAGAAGAGGTCGGCAGTGAATAGGAAGAAGAAGACGGCAATGAAGCCAGCTGAAGAAGGTGCTGCTGAGCTGCTGAAGGGGCTCTGGTGCATCAAGAAGGAGTTGCTGAAATGGAGACTGAGCTGGCCACAGCCTTGGAGAAGCTTGCCCAACTTCTCACCGCCAAGAATGCGAAAAATTCATCCTCCTCTGGTGCCATTGTTCCACAGTCAGAGACAGTCTAGAAACTAGAGCTCATGCCTGTTCTTGTCAAGTTGGAGGGGGTGAGCAACTACCTGAGCTGGTCCAGGCGAGTGTTGCTCATTCTAAAGACAAAGGGACTAACAAGACATGTTCTGGGAGAGGTTGTTGAACTAGCTGACACGAAGGGTGCAGATTGGCAGAAGTGGAGTGCCACCGATTCACTGATCTTTGCATGGATGCTGAACTCTTTGGCTCCAGACATTGCAATATCAGTTGAGGCACTTCCTAATGCTGCTGCGGTATGGGGCTTGCTGTCGAAGAGGTACTCTGGGAAGGGAAATGTGATGCTGATGGCTCAGATTGAGAGCAAGGTGCATGATGTCCGTCAAGGTGATAGGAGTGTGCTAGCATATGCTGCTGAGCTGCAGCAACTTTGGGCAGACTTGGATCAATGTGATCCTCTTCAGCTGACGCACACGGAATCCCTGGCAATTGCAGAAGCATGGATTGGGCGCCGGCGTGTGATGCAGTACCTGAAGGGCTTAAACCCTTCGTTTGAAAGCAGGAGAGCCACATTACTTCACCAGCCTGTGCTCTGCTCCCTTGATGAGGCAATCGCTGCAATGTCTCAGGAAGAGGTACGTCTGCAATTCTCAAAGGGTGGTAGTAATGAATCAGCCTACAAGGTGGATGAGCAGAGAGTGTGGAGGGAAACTAGAGAATGTTTCAATTATGGCAAACCAGGGCATCTTAAGCGCAATTGCACAGCTCCTAGAAGGGGGTAGGCAGAGGTTACAGTGGTGGTAGCTACAGTGGAGGCAGGGGTCGTGGCAGTGAACCTTTGTACCATGCACGCAGTAGTGGATCACCTCATCAAGCTCACTTGGCTGCTGGGAGTGATAGCAGGGCAGGTACAAGTGCAGGAGCACGTTCTGCTAAACAGGGAGCGGAGAACTTTGGACATCTAGCCCACTTTGTCTACACGGATGAAGGTAATCTTGCCGCTAAATCTGTTGCAACACAAAGGACAGACTCAGAATGGGTACTAGATTCAGGAGCTTCGAAGCATGTTGCTGGAAATATGAGGGAGTTTAAATCATATACCCAATATCCCCTTACACATCAGGAAACTATTTGTACAGCTGATGGCATTGCACAGCCTATTAAAAGGGTTGGGACAGTAAACTGTACATCCACAATTGAGCTGTCCTCTGTCTTACATGTTCCTGCATTTCCTATGAATTTAGTCTCTCTCAGTGCTTTAATTCATCAGCAAGATTGCTGGGTTATTCTTGACAAAGGTATGTGTTTGATTCAGGAGAGGCAGACTGGCAGAAGGATTGGGACGGGGACCAGGCGTAGGGGGCTGTGGTACATGGACCGTGGTGTACCTGTCTCGGTGGAGGACACTGTGCTTGTCGCCAGTTCTGCAAACAAGGAGGCCATGGCGATGATCCATCACTGTAGGATGGGACATATGTCATTCAATAAGATGTATCTCATATTTCCTGATGTAATGAACGGTGTAGACCGAAGTAAGCTAAAGTGTGATGCTTGTGAGTATGCCAAGCACACCTGAACCTCCTATGTGAGTAAGGGGCTCAAAAGCATAGCTCCATTTATGCTAGTGCACTCTGATGTATGGACATGTCCAGTGGTGTCTGTAAGTGGCATGAAGTACTTTGTAACCTTTATCGACTACTATTCCCATATGACTTGGGTGTATCTCATGCGTCACAAAGATGAAGTGTTTCAATGTTTTAAGAAGTTCTCTGCTGTTGTGAAGAATCAGTTCAATGCTCAAATCAAGATTATTCGGTCTGATAATGGTACTGAGTATGTTAACAGAGTGTTTGGTGATTTTTTGTCTGAACAGGGAATTCTTCATCAGACTTCATGTCCGGACATACCCCTCCAGAATGGTGTCGCCGAGAGGAAGAATCGGCATATACTGGAGGTTGCTCGATCTATGATGTTCACTATGAATGTGCCCAAATTTCTGTGGAGCGAGGCTGTGATGGCTGCCACCTATCTCATCAATCGCACACCATCCAGAATCACAGGTATGAAATCTCTGTGTGAGTTGCTGCTAGGTGAAAACTAATTTATCGTGCCTCCAAAATTATTTGGCTGCACAGCTTTTGTTCGTGATCACAGGCCGTCAGTGAACAAGTTGGACCCTCGTGCTGTCAAATGCGTATTCATTGGATATCCCTCGGGTCAGCAAGGGTATAAGTGTTGGAGTCCTATGGAACGAAGGACCTTTGTGAGCATGGATATTACATTTCCGGAGTCCGAACCATATTATGGGGCGAAGACTGATATGAGCCTGCTGTTCAAGGATCTGGACCATCCTGCCGTTGGTCTAGAGGGGGAGAATACCTGTGGTGATAGTAATATTGGTACTGATGCATCAGAGCAGCAGCATCAACAACCTCTGCAGGGTGTTATTCCAGTGGTGGTGCAGAATACTAGTACAGTAAGAGAACAACACAGTACCACAGGAGCAGGAGAGCAACAGCAGGAAAGGTGGCATGATCCTCCACGTGTTTATGGCAGAAGGCAAGAGGTTAATGAACAGCAGGATGAGGGACAGCAGAATCCAGTTCAGGGGGAGCAACAGGAAGATGACTCTAATTCATCTGGAGAAAGTCAGGCTGAGGGTGGATCAGTTAGTTCAGAGGGAACCGTAGATTTGCCGATTGCACTTAGAAAAGGGACTAGAGCAGCTGCTGGTAGATCGCTACAGAGGTATGGGTTTGACACCCATGACATCAGCAATTATGTATCCTATGAGGCTCTGTCACCTTCCTACCGTGCGTTTGTTGCTTCTCTTCAGCTAGTGTCTATCCCAACTAATTGGAGAGTAGCACGGCAAGACCCCAAGTGGTGCGCTGAAATGAGAGAGGAACTTGAGGCACTGAGAAAAAATAGAACTTAAGAGTTGACAGCACTTTCAGTCGGAAAGAAGGCAGTGGGGTGTAAATGGGTCTACACAGTTAAGCAGAATCCAAATGGAAAAATTGAGAGATACAAGGCGAGGCTTGTAGCTAGGGGATATAGTCAGATGTATGGCATTGACTATGATGAAACCTTTGTGCCTGTGGCGAAAATGAACACAGTGAGAATTCTGGTGTCCTGTGCCGCCAACTTTGGGTGGCCATTACATCAACTAGACGTCAAGAATGCATTCTTGCATGGGGACTTACAGGAGGATGTGTACATGGAGGTCCCACCGGGACTCATCGAGTCCGAAATCAAAGGCAAGGTATGCAAACTGAAGAAGTCACTTTACGGCTTGAAACAGTCTCCTAGGGCTTGGTTTGACAGATTCAGACGTGCTGTGTGTGACATGGGTTATGGACAGTGCAATGGTGATCACACTGTGTTCTATAGGCACTCTAAGCAGAAGATTACAATTCTTGCAGTCTACGTAGATGATATAATAATCACTGGTGATGATGAGGTGGAGATAGCGAGACTGAAGAAGAAATTGGGTGAGGCATTTGAAGTCAAGGACCTTGGTCGACTCAAGTACTTCCTTGGTATAGAGGTGGCCAGATCCAAAAGGAGGATAGCTCTTTCACAAAGGAAGTACACCTTAGATCTTCTGAGTAATATGAGTATGATGGGATGCAGGGCAGCCTCAACTCCCATCGATCAGAATCATAAAGTTGAAACTCAGTGTGGTGAACCAGTAGACAAGGAGACATATCAGAAATTGGTTGGGAGGCTGTTGTACCTATGTC
Organism: Stipa capillata; assembly: GCA_019208055.1. Classification (NCBI taxonomy): domain Eukaryota; kingdom Viridiplantae; phylum Streptophyta; class Magnoliopsida; order Poales; family Poaceae; genus Stipa; species Stipa capillata. The sequence continues at coordinate 84,517 of JAGXJF010003753.1, forward strand.
ATACCAGGCCTGATATAGCTTATTCAGTAAGTGTTGTGAGCAGATACATGCATGATCCCAGAAGTGGACATATGGAAGCTGTTCACCGAATCTTGAGATACTTGAAGGGAACGCCAGGAAAAGGACTCATGTTCAAGAGCAATGGACACCTTAACGTAGATGGCTATAGTGATGCAGACTGGGCAAACTGTCTAGATGATCGGAGATCGGCATTAGGCTATTGTGTCTTTGTTGGTGAAAATTTAGTGTCATGGAGGAGCAAGAAGCAATCAGTAGTGTCCAGATCAACCGCAGAAGCTGAATATAGAGCTATGTCACAAGGGCTAATCGAAATGTTGTGGGTGAGGAATCTGTTGAGTGAACTGAAGATTCAGAAGAATGAATGCTTGAGTGTGTAGTGTGATAACAAGTCAGCTATTAGTATCGCAAACAATCTAGTTCAGCATGACAGAACCAAGCACATTGAAATTGATAGATTCTTTATCAAGGAAAAATTAGATGCTGGAATTATCAAGTTGGCACATGTGAGTTCAGGACAGCAACTGACAGATTGTCTTACAAAGGGGTTGAGAACCAAAGAGTATAATATTACATATGATAAGATGGGAATGATCGATATTTATCACCCATCTTGAGGGGGAGTGTTATATAGTAGAGGCCCGAGGCCCACCCAGTATTGGCCCATGAGGCAGCCCACTCGAAACCCTAGATGAGATGGACTCAGGGGGAGCTCCGGTTCAGCGCCGTCACTGCAGGTTAGCTCCCTCCCCTCTTCTCCCCAAGCCAACAAAAATGCAGTTATAATTATAAACACTCCTGAAAGTACCCGTACTCTTGGAATAAGCAAGGAAAAATTACTGACCATGGACACAATAATTAGAGCCTAAAGATCCAATGCACTGCTGAAAACCTCTAGAGAAATGGTAGGGACACTTCAAACAGACTGCTACTAACCATAGGGAACTTTAACAAGAAATATTTTTCATATAGCGGGGGAAGCACAATAACAATGGTTTTAGCTAATAAATACAGTGGTAACCTGAACTGGGGTCCCCCAACAAGCGAACAAGATGTTTAATATGATAATCTTTAAGTAGACCGAGTATCTTAGAATCTTTATTCTTCAACCAATGCCCCTCATCCACAATCTGTAATTTGGGAATAAGTCAGCAAAAACTTAAGAGCGTGACAAATATACTCCAGAAAATGAAGAGGAGAAGAGGGGTTCCAAAATAGAAGTATCATGCGTTCCCATTCTATAGTTTTTAGAACAGCAGTCCATGTTAATCAACTCACAAGATGCCAAAAGGACATCAAAATTTATTCTTGACTACTTCTTTTCATCATTAGATGAAGATGAATTATTTTTCTTAAGCTTCTAAGGTTTCTCTTAGGGGTAGTAAAATTCGTACTTAATATTTTCGCGACAAGCTGAAGATCCAAAATACATCACCTGACAACCATAAGGCGAAAAGGAAGTAGTGAAGACTTAGAATTTTTTTGGAATATATGCATAATGGATTTTGAATTAGTTCACTGACGTACAACAATCAATTGAGGTGCCCAAGTTGCAAATTCACGCTCCCAATTTCTCAAGGTTGAGAGGGGGGCAACAACCAGATGAGGACCGAACTTGTCTTCAGACATGGAGGCCACAAAAGCAATACTTTGTATCATACTCCCTGCACTTTTTTGGTCATCATTTGCTAAAGATCCCAATACTTTTTTGGTCATCATTTACTAAAGATCCCAATACAACATGTGATTCAAATTCTCGTTCTTATCATAAAAGCAAATCCTTTATTAAAACCCATCTTATCAGCAAGGATGACATGTTTATTAATGGACCATGAATAATGTAAGAAGTGTAACCCTTCAAGTTGATAAGGATGTGGTGTGCCTTTAATAACCAAAAACGAAGCATTCAAAGAAGGAACATGGAGGCATATCCAATGAGATCTACAGTCAACTAAATCTAAAATTTTAATATCCAAGAGTAGTTCATGTTTAATAGCAGCACACCGCCAGAAAGAAACTTGAGGCTCCCCTTGAAATGACAGATCTCACGGTTGACGCTCTTGCTCTTGTCAGTAGACTTCATACGTCTAGACTGAATCTCATTGAAGCACTCAATCTGAGCTTGGAACACCGAGATGTTAAAACTCATTTTCCCATGTAAATTTTTCGTATGGAAGTCCCTTCCATTTCACATAGTACCCCCATTCACCAGTAGAGCTTTTTCTGTCCACAGTATGATACAATATAAGAAGACAATAAACTATTAGTGGAAAAATGAAATGTCAGGCAAGAATGCATGTCAAATGCTGAAGTGGAAAATGTTATGTCCACTCCATGAAACATAAAATGTAACTTCGACGGAGGAACAAATAGAGATGTATGTGGAACTCATTACCAAATGGCAGGTTTGCAATGGCATTAAGAACCAATTTTCTTAATAATATCCTATTTATGCAAAGAACAAGAGCTATCCATCCGGTTACATGAGTAAATCTCGAAATGATCTAGCTCTTCTGCTATGACCAAGTTGCATCAGTTTCTGAGTAAGAAATAAACTCCAGGATCAGCTTTATGCAGGAATCGACAAGTTATAGCCTCGTTTGAAATCAAGTGCTTGGTTGTAAAAGGAGATTCTTTTTATGGTAATAATTTAATCACAAGATTGGTTACCTTGTGCCACATGTGAAGATAAATTGTAATTTGTGAGTGTTGTTTGTTTGTTGCTAAGACTTGGTACAATAGCATTTATTGAAGCAAATAAGTTTAATGTCAAGCATTGATGGAACCTGTCTCGAAAGGTTCAGTGGGAGAAATGGGAAGCAATAATTACACATCAATATTTGAGTCATTCGTATCAGACTGTATGCTAACAAATCAGCTGATGCAATGGCGGAGCGTGATTAGAAATAAGGGATGCACAAGCCATTGCCAATAAACATCATCTGCCATTGTAACACAATTAAATTGGAAATAACCAAATCAGAATGAACAAATAAAGCAGATAAAGGCTAAAGGGAATTAAATGGATGTGTTAACAGACCAGTTGATGCCAACGCCAATAGTGAAATCACTAGAAACCTAGTTTTTCAATCAAACCAGAGATAAGTAAATCCATGATTCAGGTACGGCTATAGGGATGACAGTGAGCCTGTGTTTTTGGCCCAAACTTTAGGCTATGTTGCAGTAGAAATTGTCACCGCACCATGCTACCCACAGCCATGGTGATAAATCCCTAGGTATTGAGGAGCACAAAAACACACATGGACAGAATTGCATGTGTGCTGGCTTACCATCATCCCATGTCCAGGAAAGGAGCTATTCATGCAACCCTCATATCGTGGAGCACCATCGGCGCAATCCTCCAACGAGATGAGGCTATGAAAAAAGGAACATCGGCATCTCTATGAAAACGCCTGCAGCATAAATTTCCAAACCCTCAGAAGTACAAGCGACAGCAGCTCTTTCCTCAAAAATAAAATACCGAAACAATTAATCACATGCTTTCAATAATCACTATGCTCTAACAGAAGATTTGTACAGGCTGCAAGATAACTAGCTCACTTGGATACAGCTTGTAGAAGAACAAGAGTTCATAAGAATGAGGGTGGATTTTCCCCTACTGCATCAGGATAAATATTTACAAGTAACTGCACAGAGGGAGGACATACTGAACATAAGAAGCTGAGTACAAGGAACAATTTACTGTATTACAGCTTGTCGAAACAATGGGCAACCATATACAGTTGATGCAATGAAGCAGCAATAGGACCAATCATCCATCTAAAACCACAAGGCATAAATCTATCACTAATAAATTAGCATGCAAGCTAAACAATATCCTGAATGTACTTGCTTGTAACCATGCAAACGTACATAAGTGTTATGCAAAATGCATGCCATAAGACTTGGCTGAGAAACTTTGCATGGTAATGATCTATGAGGAGCTTCTAAAGCTAGGAATGTGCTCTAATATTCTTCTTTTCTAATGCCAGACCTTTTTGCTATCTCAAAACTAAATCAAAACTTTGCATTCCTGGAATAACACAACATCTCTATTCTCTAGGCCATGTCTTGTCCGAAAGAGCCATTAATCAACACAGTCAACATAGTGATATAATCAATTCACTACTCATAAGCAAGGTTGGATTTATTGAATATTTAAACATTCCTTGAAAAATAGTATAACCAAATAATATATTTGCACTTCCACTTCAAAAGTAGGAGCTTAACGCCCCCCAAATGCACATATTACTTCATATGGATGGACGCACATGCACATAGAGGATACATGCCAATCCTGAAACTGTTTTTTATGTGAATAGCCCAAATGCATTCAAGCTTAATAGAAAGGACAAATCCAGAGAGATGCAGACTTAGAGGCACCCCATGTCCTGATGTGAACTTGAAACAAATCTGCATGTTTCACCATTCTCTACATTTTCAACAGAACTAGCCGTATCAAATTCTTGTGAGCCAAAATCAACTGATGTCTTGATTCTTAAATAAGTTTTGGCATGCCCTGATTCTTGGCAGAATTTTATCCTACAGTGTCCGAACATGGCAAAACTAGCATTATCCTACGCTATTTTCAATTTTTTTATAAGAGCTGCAATTAGCAAACATGTACATTCAGCACACGCTACATAATCCTATGCATTACATCATACAGTATAGCCCCAAATGGCAAAGGTATAATGTGTCAGAAGAAGTGAAGTTTTGCCATTTCCAAGGTTAACTGACAGCAGATGGTATAAAGAAGTAACATGCGAAGAACAAATACATTGTACTGTACTGCCATGCTTATGTCAACATGGACACTTAATGTTTGACTGTTCACTGGCTTTGCGTGATTCCATACTCCGTGGACAACAACTAAGCATCAAAACAAGCACAATGTAAAGATCACATATAGACTGTTCAATAAACAGTACAATGGAAGTTGCAACAATAAACATATGGTTTATCTTCAGTCCCCTTGGGTGTGCACATAAATCACAGCTTTATTTAAACAAATTGCTACATAAGATTGCGGAGCAATGATACTTGCTAATTGTTTTAACTATTACATGTTTCGAACACCATTTATAAGACCATATTGCTTCTCTGAGAGTGAAAGATACAAAGCTCCACATCAGCAACCAAGCATAGATAATACCAACAACTACAATAACAATGCCGAAACAAATCATTACCATATCTCCATGACATGAAGCAAATCATTGAATCAGTACAAGAGGTTCACCTCCATGCCATTACCATATCTTCAAGCATGACATCAGTTCAATTCCTTCCAAGAGGTAGCGACCGGCATGAGTACGTCTCCTTGAAATCAGACTTCTTGGACGAAGTGAAAATTGATGCATACACTTCCTTGTTCGCATACGCTGGTGCATGGTCAGCGGCCTTGAACCGCTTCGATGGGGCAGCCTCCCCTTTCTTCCCATTCTCCAATTTCTCAACCCCTGCTGCTGCGGCAGCAGCATGTTTACTCCCACTCAGCCCATTCCCAAGCTTCTTATCCTTCTTATCCTTCACCTTCCCCTTCTCCTCCTCCATCCTCGCCCTCAACATCGACACCTCCTCCTCAGTCCCATTGATCGGCATCTTGTCCGCCTCGTCAAACTCCTTATGGCAGACCAGACAAGCGGAGGTCTTCACCTCCTTGAGAGCCTTCACGCTCAGCACGTGGCCGCATCCACGGAGCGCAAGGAACTGGTACTTGCCGTTGAACTCGAACCCTGTGACCGGGCACTGGAAACGGACCTCCTCGTAGGTCGCGTCAGGCTTGGGGTGCAGGTGGATGGGGATCATGTCTTTGAGGCCGCGGATGTGCGAGAGCGCCTTGGGAAGGCGCTTGTGGAGGAGCGCCTCAACAAGCGCCTCCTTGTTGAAGAGGTTGCCGAGGCGGTCGGCTACGGCAGGCGCAGCAAGGGGCTCCCCCGAGAGCGCGCAGCAGGTGAAGCGGGAGAGGCGGGCCTCGTTGGGGTCGGCCTTGTCGGGCTTCTTGGCGAGGTACATGGATAGGTAGCAGTCGCGGGACTCGGCACAGGTGGACCCGCCGTCGCCGCCCCCGCCGCGGAGGGCGCGGAGGCGGAGCTGGAGGGAGGCGGACGGCGGGAGGGCGGCGACGGGGCAGGAGGGCACGAGCGGGCGGCCATCGGAGGTGAGGTAGAAGGACGAGGAGGGGAGGGGGAGGGAGCGGAGGAGGTGAGAGACGGGGAGGTGGGACGGCACGGTGAGGTACCGCGGCGGGAGGGCGAGGTCGTCGAGGCGGAGCACGACGGCCCTGGTTGCGCCGGTGGGGGTCGGAGCGGTGCGCGCCATGGAGGACCGGCTAGGGCTAGGGTTTTCGACGACGCTGGTGGATTCGGCAGCGGGGGAGGGAGGGAGGAGAGAAGAAGACGACGGGGAGTCGAGATGGTTCGGTGCGGGTTGGCTTGGAAAGCTGGACGCGGGTGCAGAGAGCCCTCGACTCGGGTCGGGTCGGCTCAGGAAATCTCAGGAAATCTGCAACGCGCTCTCTTCGCTTCTGAGTACAGCTGGGACGTTGGGCCGTGCTTACCTGGGCCAGCCCGAGCACGGCCCGAAAAAACGAGGGCCAGGTTGGCACGGCCCGAAGTCTGGACCGGGTCGGGCCAGAGAAAAAGGCATGATGGGTGGCCTGGCCCGGCACAACGGATGGGCTGGACCTGATTTGCAGCCCATATAGTTCAGGCCTGACCCGACCCGGCACGGCCCAATGACGGCCCGACGTGCTGCGGGCCGGGCTTCGGCGCAGTCAGCAGACATCTGGGCCGGGCCGGCACGGCACGACGGGCTGGCCGGGCCGTCTGGCCTCGGGCCGTGCTGGCACGGCCCGGCCCAAGTCCCAGCTCTACTTCTGAGAGGGATTGGGCCGTTCCCGAGGTCAGAACCCAGATGCCACGATAGGCCGTGACAAATTTTGGCAGAAATTTGCTGGCCCGGAGCAGCTCCCTTGCGAGTAGAACATGCTCCCGCTGTTTCGTACCTGAATGACGAGTCCCGGAATCTGAGTATGCCAGTACTGAGATTCGTGTCCGATTTTCTGTTTTTACTCTATGTCCCAAATGTGCCATCGTGTAGAGAGGAGAAATTTTTTATAAATATTATTTTTAAAATCAAAAATTCGAGATCTATAGATCTGGTTTGAGAAATTACAAAAATAGCACCCTGTCGGCCGCTGGTAAGCCGATACCAGGCTTATCGTCCAACAATGAGCCGATAAGGTGCTTGTCGGTCCACCGTGGACCGACAAGCCTCTATCCTCCAACCGGGCAACGACCGCACTCCAAAAGTGGAAGCTGGGCCCGCTGTCGGCACCTGTCGTCCGACGGTTGGCCGACAAGCCTCCAGTCGTCTAACGGTTGGACGACAGGGCTTTTAAATGCGCCCGTGAACGCCTCCAGCGACCCCATCCTGCCCTGAATCACCTCTGTCGCCTCTCTATTTATTCACCCCCACCTATCTCTGCCTCGCACGCACCCACAAAAAATTCAGAAATCGATAGAGAGGAGAAGGTTAAGGGTTCAGGAGAGAGGTGAGAAGAAAGAAGCTCTCGGAAGTGGCAAGGGGGAGAGAGGGGACATTAGGGTTCGGGAGGTGAGGCGGAAGAGGGATCTCGGCAGCGGGGCGCGTGTGAGGTAAATAGTTGCGTTATTTTTTTGTTTAGTTTCCTGGAAATAGTAACTATGCCCGTATTGTAAAATGGTAGGAATGACTTCATCTGGTGCTGACGAGATGCCGAAGGAGAAGCTGCATGCCGACGTGCCCACTGATGTCGAAGTTCCCCTTTGCTGGTGCCAAGATCCGTGCAGACTGATGTAGTCGCAAGAGTTCTCGTACACATACGGAAGAAGGTTTTTCATGTGTGCTAACTACGACAAAGAGCCACCGAAATTTGGCGCGTTCAGATGGCGTGAAAGGGTACAACTCGCACATACCCACATTTGTAACACGATGCAATACTATGGTAATAGTCGTTTACTTGCAGTCTCCACCTACTATATGTGACTACATACAGTGGTTGGACAGTACCCAATCGAAAGAGGCTGAGGAAGAACTCACGTGGAAGGTGGATTGTAGTCGAGATCGGCTTCTGCAACGCATGCACGAGAAAGAGGAGGAGGAGAAGAGAAAGCATTGGCAGGAGACGCAACGCAAAGAAAAGGAGGAGGCAGAATGTCGGAGTATTATTCCGGCAATACTGAATATGGGGCAGCATGAGCACAGCAAATCCGAATGGGTGCACACGGGAGACAAGATTTAGACAGGTTCAGGCCCTCGCGGAGCGGTAATACCCTACGCCCTGTGTTTGGTGGCTGGTATTGCTTGAATCCCGAGTGCCGCAAGCCCTCAAGAAGAGATCTCGAGGTTGCTAGGGCTATGTATACCAGAAGATATGAAAGATGATCGAGGAGATCGTGAGAGAGAATCAGTACTGGTCGGAAGATCCCTACCCAGCCTTATATAGATGACCGGGGTAGGCTTACAAGAGGCCAGATCGGTTTACAGATTGGTTTCCTAATTGGTTACAACAGAATCCGGGATTGCCGGACTTGCGCTTATCTCTGCCTTGTACTCCAAGTTGATGAGGCGCCCCCGTGTAGAAGTCGGATTCCGAGTAGTCGGCCTGACCCACCCTATGGCCAGAGGGCCGGATTCGTCCTCCTTGATGATACCCGGGTGCCATGTTATCATCAGTAGCCCCCGAGTCCTTCATGATCTAACTGTTGTCGGCCTCCTTTTCTGGACAAGCTTCCCGAGTGGCCTCCGTTTGGGCATATTGTCTGATTGCTTGCAGGGAGATTGTGAAGGACTGATTGAACTCCTGTGGAAAAGACAATAAAGAGCCAAGTGATATTCACCCTTAGACAGGAATATCATGGCGGGTGAGTGAGTAGCGGGTAAATTCTGGTGGTATCCAGTCTATCCTGATGGACAGAGACCGGTTGATAGCCCAGCGGGGGACATACCATGAATCCCGACTGAATTTCCGAGTAGCACCTAGTTTCCCGAGTGGCTCGAGACTAGCTAGTGTCCCCTGAAGGAATGCCTCCGAAATTCGTGTCAGAACCAGAGAAACAAGCCATGGCGCATAGGTTCCCGAGTGACGAAGCCTTACACCGGGTCATCCCACTGAATCCGAAAATTCCGGATCCTGAAGCCTCCGGAACGGCGTTCTCGGAAGGTCCAGGTGGAGAATCCAGTAGCTCTGAGTTGCTCGGCATCCGACTTGTGGCCTGCAGAAGGCACGCTATTACTGCCCTTCACTCGGGTGTATTCAAGTGATTGCGTTCCTGCTTGAGGCCAATCATTGAAACCTTTCAAAACTGTAATGCCCAGTCCCGAATCTGTCGGTAACCGGCTAATGGCTTGCGGGAAACACGTTGCAGTTGCTATTTGCGGGCGGATATTCCGAACGGCTAATTTAACCTCGGAAGGCTAAGCGTCGGATCCCCTTTCAATTAAACAGCACGAATCGCGGAGCCGTTATGTCGTGGGCGCGGAAGAATCGCGACGTGGCCCGCCCATAACGTGTACCGGAATCTGAAGGGGCGCATCGCGGGGCGGAAAGTTCACGTGCATGCGGAAGTGGAGAAGCCGAACTGCTCAGTCCGTTCCCCTTTATACTCCGAAGAGGTCACGGGATCGGTCTACGCCTTCCAAAGCAATCTCACTTCCTTTGCGCCCAAACCCTGCGTCTCCCTTTCGCCCGAATCGATTTGTGCACGCCGCTCCACCCAAAACCCTAACCCCTGCTCCGATCGCTTCGGATGCAAGCCCCGCATTGGGAAGCTGATCCGACCAAAACCGAGAAAGACGCTTTGGTGTGGAAACTGTTGAGCGAAGAAGATTCCCCCGCCGACCCGATGGCCCCGTGGATGAAGTCGACGGCGACGGAAGCGCGGCTGGAGACCCTCGTGCGGCTAGGGGTGCTGCCGCCGAGAGAGTTGGTCGAGTGGCGCACCGCCGCGTGGGAGACCATTCCCACTCCGAACACCAGCGAGCTGGTCATCCACAGCTCCTTCTTCGAGCAGGGGTTCTCGGTGCCAGTTCACCCCTTTCTGCGGGGGCTGCTCTACTTCTACGGGCTGGAGCTCCACAACTCATCACGCTGTGCGAGTGCTACCTTGGTATCCCCACCGCACTTCGCCCTGTGGAAGCATCTGTTCGTGGTGAAGCCGCAGCCGAGCAGAGACAACCCGGCCGTAGTGGGGGCGCCGGGTTCCAGCTAAGGTCCGGGGCGGCGAAGAGCTACCTGGCCCCGCCGATGCAGTCCTCAAACAAGGGTTGGCACTCCAACTGGTTCTATTGCGCGAATCCTGAGCCGTCGCTCCCGGCATTCATGGGCCATCCTCCGGAGGTCAAGCCAAGCTGGTCCGAACCGCCACTGGACAGGAAGCAGGATGGCATTGCGGTCCTGATGGCGCAGCTTGCCGAGGCGATCCAGTCCGGAGTCACCGGAGCAGTCGTTGTGGCGACCTTCGTCCGGTGGCGGGTGCAGCCTGCAAAGCTGCGGGTGCACCCGATGTTTGAGTACGCCGGCGAGGATGACGCGACTCGGGAGTCCGCCGAAGGACTCACGTAGGGGAAGTCCAGAGCCGACTCGAGAAGCTCCTGGCTCAGGGGACGAGTCTGGACTTCTCCGGGCGGCCGCCGCCCTTCAGCCGAGCGAACCCCCTAGTCAGGTAGGTAGTCGATGCCCCGACCTTTCTTATTTGGCTCTTTGCCGAGTCTCACTCGGGCTTTGTCTTTTTGTCTTTGTAGGTTCTGTTCGACTTTTGTTCCAAAGCTCCCCTCCCGAAGGACGAGATATGGAACCAGCCGCGGTATGCCAACGTCTGCCGCTGCGCGACCGGTGCGTCCTCTTCCGGCGCCGGGTCTTCAAAGGGCGCCGGGTCTTCAAAAGGCGCTGGATCTTCGAAGGGGAAAGCGCCGGCCATTGTGGTGCCCAGCCCTCCTCCGCCGAGCGCGCCGGCTCCGGAGGAAGAGAAAGAAGATGACGACGTTCCGCTCCGCATGATCAGGAGGCGAAGGCCGTCGGGGGGTGCTACTCCGGGGGGACAAGGCGGCTTCGCTGCCAGTCCCTGCCCGGCGACGCCCACTATGGCGGGCACCGCTTCGTCGGGGCAGGGTGGTTCCTCCGTCCGTCCTGACCCGGTGGCACCGCCTGCCACGGGCGATGTTCTGGCGGAGAAGGGCGGCTCCTTCGCTGGCCCCAATCCGGTGGCGCCGGCTGCCGCCCCGAGTAGAATCCCTCTGGCGGCCGAAGATAATGTTCCCCTTGGCCAGGGGGAAAAGAGAACCGCCGACGCCACCTTCGGGGATCAAGGCGGATCTGCGACGTCATCGACCCCGACTGCTGCCACGTCGGGGCGGCGAGCCTCGGGGCTTAAGAAGCGCGTCCCCATCCCCCGATCTGCCAAGTAAGTATTTCAGCGACTGCTTACTTATCTGTGCTCTTCGGGACTGACGGGTCCGGGTTTCTCTTGCAGAGCGCAAAGGACGGGAGACCTCCCGAATGCTCCGTCGAGTACCCCGGGATCCTGCCAAGGTGGGGACCTGCCGGGCTCGGATGCCCGGCCCTTGTCGCCTCCGCGTGCGGCCATTTCTTCGCCTCCCCGACCGTCTCCTGAACGGGCTGGTGCACAGCCTGCCTCGCCTGCCGCTCCTCGGGTGGAGGAGCCCTCTGTAGGAACATCGGCTCAGGGTGTGCCTAGAGAGGCCGGCCCGAGGTCGGAGGCGTCGAGAGGGGTAGGCCCAGGTTCAGCTGGAGCCGCCCCGCAGGACCGCAGAGGCAATCTCAAGTTGCCCTCTACGGTCGAGGAGTTCGGCGCTGCTCCGCCTCCGCGGCCATCCTCCGAGTTGGCGCTCCGACCGCTCCGGGTCCGGCAATCGGACCCCGCGCGGCCGGCCCTGACCATCCGGGAGATCGACGACGTTCGAGAGGAGGAGTGGAGCAACGCGACGGACGTCGCCACTCAACTCGGTGAGACGCTCCCGGCCCTGATGAAGACGGTGAAGGAGGGAGTCAACCTGCTAAACGGCAGGTTGCGCCCGTTGATGCAGGTGAGTCATCTCTGTTTTTAATGAGTGTGTCCGTAGGGAGTAGCCCCCCGAGCCTCTGCCTGACTAAGGTAGTAGGGCAGGGGACCCTTATCTTTTCCATAGTGTTCACTCTGGGTGCACGAACAGTGCACCCAGAGGTGTAGCCCCCGAGCCTGCGTTCGACTAGGATAGTCGGGCGGAGGGTCCTTTGTCCTTTCTTGTAGATTTGACTCTGGGTGCACGAACAGTGCACCCGGAGGGTGTAGCCCCCGAGCCTCCGCTGGGTTCGTGAGACCGAGTGGAGGGTCTTGTTAATTTTCCCGGGTGGCTTGATTTCTGTGGCTTCTTTTTTTGTAGAAACTGAATCGCCGGTCGCAAGACAAGACCGCCTTTCTTCAGGACCGGCTGCCAGTCTTTGACCAACTCGACCTGCGGAAGGCCGAGTGGGATAAACAGGCTACGAGCCGCCAGGCGGCGGAGGACATGGCCCGCAAGCGTGGGGCTGAAATTACTGCTCTGCAGGCGGGCCTTTCCCAGGAGATCGCCCGAATCAAAGGTGAGGAGTCTGACTTGCGTTGGTTGTCCTTTTCGCCTCTTGGCGTACTGATGGGTTGTCTTCTGCAGTCGCTGAAGGTGAGGCCGCGAAGCTCCGGGCGGAGCTTGAGGGGATGAAGGCCCGTGTCCGGGAGCTCGGCTCCGTTGAGGACAAGGCCTCCAAGCTCCAGGAGATGCTCACGACGGAAAAGACCCGCGTGGAGCATCTGGAGAAAGAGGCTGCCGTCGTGGATGGCAGCCTAAGGCGAGCTCTGGAGGCGGCCGTGATGGGATTCGTAGCATAGAAAACAAAAATTTTCCTACGAGATGCAAACGAAAACCTAGATCCAATCTAGAAAACCAAGATCCAATCTAGAAGAAGCTTGCAACGAGAGACATATCATATTTACATACCCTCGACGAACACGTCAACGCAGCGGAGAATTTGAACCGTTGTCGATGAAGCCCGCAGCCTCCCGCAGCTAGGTTATACCTCCCAGCCGCGAGAGGGATCTTCTCGTGTTCCAATCCGATCAAGCACCGCAACGAGCGGCACCTCCGAGATGTGCACACGTACGGCTCGATGACGTCTCCTCCTTCTTGATCCAGCAAGGTGAGGTGGAGAGGTAGATGAGATCTCCAGCAGCACGACGGTGTGGTGGTGGATGTGGTGGAGAAATTCCTGCAGGGCTTCGCCTAAGCAGCTGCGGGAGAGGAGTAGATGGGAGAGAGGGAGGGGCTGGCGGCTAGGGTTCAATGGGGGGCTGCGCCCAGCCCTCCCCCCCTTTATATAGGCTCGGTACTGTTCACGTGAACAGTACGTGAACAGTAACTTGCCTCCCAAGTTCCCCCTTTTTCCTTCATCTTTAGATCTCCTATTTTTAAGGGATATCGATCTTATCCATCTAGGAAGGGGGGTTACTGTTCACACGACACTATTCACATGTGTACTGTTCATGCAGTACCCTTGGTCCATGTGGACCCCTCCGGGATAAGTGGGCCCTACTCTAGAACCCTCCGGAACCTTCTAGAACTTCTCCGGAACTCTGCCGGAAAAATCCCGAACCTTTCCGAAACCCTAAAAATACTTTCCCATATATGAAATTGTATCTCCGGATCATTCCGGAGCTCCTCGTGACGTCCTGGATCCCATCCGAGACTCCGAACAAAATTTCGGTCTCACCATATTAATATCTCATTCTCTACCCTAGCATCAACGAACCTTAAGTGTGTGACCCTATAGGTTCGGGAATATGCGGACATGATCGAGACACCTCTCCGATCAATAATCAATAGCGGGACCATGGATGTCCATATTGATTCCCACATATTCAACGAATATCATTTATCGGTTGAACCACGATGTCGAATGTTCCATTCCTTTGTCTCACGATATTTTACTTGCCCGAGATTTGATCGTCGGTATCACCATACCTAGTTCAATCTCGTTTCCTGGTAAGTACTCTTTACTTGTTCCGTAATACAACATCCTCTGTGACTAACTCCTTAGTCCCTTGCTTGCAAGCGATATCGAATGTGCATTACCGAGTGGGCCCAGAGAATATCTCTCCGTCACGTGGATGGACAAATCCCACTCTTGATACATGCAACCCAACAAGTACTTTCCGAGATACCTGAAAGACACCTTTATGATCACCCTGTTACGGCGTGATGGTTGATGCCCTCAAAGCATTCTTCCGGTACTAGGGAGTGGCATTATCTCATGGTCGAAGGACTAGAACATTTAACATATGATAGCTGAAGCAAATAAAACTTAGTGACACGATCAAATTGCTACGCTCAACTTGGGTCTATCCATCACATCATTCTCCTAATGATATGACCTTGTTATTAATTAACAACTCATGTTCATGGTTAGGAAACCTTAACCATCAATTAATCAACAAGCTAGTGTTAGAGGATCACTAGGGACACTGTGTTGTTTATATAACCACACAAGTATAATGTTTCATTTCATATACATTATCATGGAAATAACTTTATCATGAACTTGAAATATGACAAATAACAACTTTTTTATGCCTCTAGGGCATATTTCCAACACTTTTGCCCATCGGGGATCCCTACCGGGCCTTATATAGATGACCGGGTATGGTTACAAGAGTCCGACGGTTTATAGATTGGTTTCCTGATTGGTTATACAACAGCTTTAGTCCCGGATGTGTGTTTTATCCACGGCGTGTACTCCACGTTGATGAGGTGCCTCCCATGTAGAAGTCGGACCTCCGAGCATCGGCCCGCGGCCACCCTATGTCCATTGGGTCATTTTTGTCCTCCTTGACGATACCCGGTTGGCCATGTCATCGTCACACTGGAGTATCTTCTGTGTTGACTCTAGGGTTCAGGCAAAAACTCTTTGTTGATGGCGTAATACTTTGGCAAGAGGGCCGAAGTGTTCCGAGAGGAAGATTTCGATTCATGTGCATTAGAGAGGATGATCTTTGCGATGAGCTTTCGTAGATCAAGTCTAAGGGTCCTTAGGGTTTTACACACATTCGTTTGGGGAACATACAAGCACTCAAAACAATAATTGGATTTGGTTATAAAACAAAGTTTCAACTCACATTTAGATAAATGAGGCAAAAATTCTTAAAAACATACCTATTGTCACGAGATGTAAATCAACTCCTAGGGGACAAAATATGAAAGATATGGTGGATCGCCACAATGTATGAGCTCTGGATGCACTAGAGCTAATATTCCTTTAGAAATGATAATCCAAAAAGAGACAATGGGCTCACTTTTTGCACTTTTAGAGTAATGCATTCAAATTTTTTTAATTTGTTCACGATTTTAGATGTGTGAGTACTAATTAAGAGCATAACAGTCCCCTTATGGTTTTCTCTCATCTTTAAGCTCCGAAAACACAAGCAAGGCAAAAGTATGCAGATATCAACCACGTTTCGGAATCTAAGATATTAAGCTTATTCCTTAATTTCGCAGTCCCTATGTCATCTAGTAGTCTTGGTTAAGATATCGACTAATTGTTTTTGGTTCTTACATGCTCAACTCTATATCTCCTTTGCAACATGAATCTCTAGAAGTGTGGTCGATATCTAAGTGTTTGATTCAGGAGTTTGGACAAGGTAGTTGCTATCTTGCTTGCGCTTTCATTTTTACAGCAATAGAGATACATTTTCATGTCTATTCCATAGTTTCCTCAAAGTTTGTGTACAACAGATTTTTGTTTCTTTTGAGGACCACACTAAACATTTACCAAGGAATTAGCCATATGTACCGAGGTGCTCTCACTATCAACCTTACAACCCCGCGAATCCGAATCCATATATCCAACAAATCAACGCTAGAACCTTTGAGATACCAAGCTCTATGTTTGGTGCATGAACAAGATATCTTAAGAATTCTATTAATAGTCCATTAAGTGACACTCCTTAGGAGCGGCTGGAAATCTTGCACATATGCACACACTAAGCATGATATCTGTCCTAATTGCACAAAGAGAGAGCAATGAGCCTATCATAGAGCAATTATAAAATTTTTTTTTTTGATCAATGGCTTTACCATTACTGTAGAGGTCGAGTGGCCATTTAGTATGCAGGGCGTATGGAGGGCTTGGCGTTCACCATGTCATTCTTGAGCATTTTCTTCACATACTTAGTTTGACATATGAATTTCCCTCCTTTAGTTTCTTGACTTGAATCCAGAAGAGAATTGTAACTCCCCTCATTGACACTCGAACTTCTTGGCTATCATCTTTTCAACTTTTCTATTAATTGATTTATTAGTTGACGCAAAAGATAATATCATCAACATATGTTTTGGCATACAAACTAATTCTTGTAAACCTTCTTAGTGAAAAAAAAGGTGGTATCGACCTCCCAACTTCAAACCCTTTCTTGATTAGAAATTCCTAACACTTTACATGCCCCACTCATGGGGCTTGCTTGTACCCATAAAGTGTCTTATGAAGTTTATAACCATGATTGGGAAATTTGTATCCTCGAACCCAGGAGTTGAGCTACTTATACTAGATCAGAGATTGAGACCAATTCAAGAAAGCACTCTTGACATCTATTTGATATAACGTGAAATCATGATGATGGACAAACGCAAGCATATGCGAATGACACAAGAGGTGCCGCAGAGGCATAGGTTTCACACATAAGTCCCAAACCATCAACTTGGGTAAAACCTTGCCAACAACTAACCATACCTTGTTATGGATGATCTGACCATCTTCGTCTTGCTTTTGAAAAATTTTACTTGTCTCTACAATGTTTTTGATCGGTCTTTCTATTATTGACCAACATTGTTCTAGTGAAGTTGTTGAGCTCTTCATGGCATAGCTTCATCCAATCTAGATCATCAAGTGATTCTTCCACCACAACAGACACTAGAACATATAAATACAACTCTATAGACGACAATGCCTTCACGAAGGGGACGACGCTTATGCGCCGTCATTGCTGGATCCATCCAAGAAGACAATCTAGGGTTTCCACCCTAGAGAATAGGTACGGTTGCTTCAAGACATCACTTTCAAGAACGGGTGCTTGTGCGTCGTGGTTGCTGGATCTACCTAGCTAAGGACAGATTGAGAGTTTTCACTTTTAAAACTCTGGTTTTCGCCATCTACACCAGTTTATGTCGTCGACTGCCGCAGCTTTGCCAGTCCCCAATTCCGTCACTGTGATCATCATAGTCGTCACCTGTTTTTGGGAACCCAAAGAGACATGGAGTCCAGCTACTGAAGGGAGGTCACGCTGCACCAAGCAGACATATATATAGGGGTACATATATATGTAAGAGTGGGGTTTGCTACTCATGAGTAGTGTACACCTCTAAATCCAACGTGAGTTCATACTTTGGTATTCATATATGTCTCTACGTTATGTATTATTGTATTCTCTATGATAAATTTATTATATTTAGTTTTATACTAATCTATTTTTATAAACGCTAGAAATTGAAAATAAATTCACTTTAAGTGATAGTCGAATCCAGACTATATTGTTTATGTCCTAGATATGGACACTGAGATTTGACTTTTTTAAAGCGTGCCAGTGATGCTAATAAAAAATTTAAATTTTAAATCATTAACGTGCACCGAGGGGTGTATATCCACCTACGCGTGGGGTACCTACATATTTCCAAATAAATAGTGCCCGTTATTTGGTAGAAATAACATATACATGCCTGATCGATAAGTGGACTGGATCTTGCAAAGCTACAAGCTGATTCGAAATAAGGCACACCAACATAGGTAGGCAATAAAAGCTCCGAACATAGTGCCTAACAGCATGCAAAAGGGAGCACAGAAAAGTCCTCCGTGTCATGAGTATCCATTGTCGGTGCACCACATGTGGGCCCGTGTGTTAAGGTCTCAGTCAATACGTACGTATTACCCGTGACACTTGGAATAAATTAACCACAAATTAATTAAGGTTTCAGTTTGCAGACAAACCATGTCGAACAAGAGACATTCTTTTAGTTGACGAATCTACCTTATCTTCTTATCCGTGTGATTACTCCATGCTAGCTATTGCATGCTTGGACTTTGCTAGAATGGGAGAGCAGTTGGTTATCGTAATTCTTTCCGCCGTTTAAAACTGTAAATATATTTTATTTGGTTAAGATAAACTTTAATTATAATTTCTATACTACTATATAGTGTACCAAATTTGAATTGGGCTTAGGCAATCAATATGAGCCGTTGGTTCTTAAAATCGAACGGTTGAGGTTGGAGGGATTTACGGTGAACAGTAACTACAGTACCGGCACAGTACCATGAACAGTGGCATCTGTAGAACTGCAATAGTCCATGAACAGTACTAACATTTGTGCCCTGACGTGCATTGCACGTACTGTTTACTAGTTTTATTAATATATGATTTATGTATTATATTATTGATATTATTATTTGTATTTAAAGATACGTTGTATTTGATGATTGTATGGATGTTGTGATCTAGCATAAAGCACTATTGTTAATTAGAGTAATTATTGTCATATGAGTCATTGTCTTAACTATCAATGATATGAGTGGCGCTGTACATTCTAGATATAGAGTACGTTATGCGACTGAGAGAAGCTTGCTCTTTGCGGAGGGGTACTTGGAAGGAGACTAGGTTTTCTCGGCGAGAGTAGGCTTAAAGGAAGATTTTGTCTGGAGAGCACTTGTTAAGTGGGGAGCCTGAGATCAATTTTACAGAACAGACAAGAAACACACAGTCGAGCATAGTCATGTGAACGTTGTCTTAACTGAGTTGAGCCTCGATGTTTAGAAGTTCTATAGCGAATTGTTGCTGATGTGTGTATGTACGATTTTCAAAGAATATGCGATGGATATAAGTATAGAAGTTGACTCCAGGAAAGCCATGCCTTGTAGACCTTATGTAAAAATGTGAAGTGCTAAGTGTTGGTTGGTTCTAATAGACAAAATAGCACACTGAAAACTTAGCGCATGAACGATGGATGAGTAGGTTCTCTGAGTAGTGTGCAGCGGATAAACATTGTGAGAGAGGGGATCGAGGGAGGTGCTTCTCCGTGTGCTACAATGTATGTGCAATTTTAGAATCCTCGTATGATAGTTGCGAAACTACTAGTTTGACGCATCTAAACATAGAGATAGGTCTTGATTGCAACCTCTATCTACGCTACATTGATTTTTTGCGATGTCAGTCATGGGCCAATCTACTTTTATAATGTGTATATTTACTTTTTATTTGTAACCATGTATCCTTTGTTGGCCAGTAGATGATATTGTCGACATGTCCGCATCTTGTGTGGTTGTGTCGAATATCTATAACATCTTTAATTGTAACGAGCGATGTCTGTCATAGAGGTTTTATGTAACAGGTAATAAGTACACCCTCAACGCATATTTGTGTTAGTTTAGTATTTGTGTGAGATTCGAATTTGCGTTTTGATATTTCGTGTGATATTGTAGGAAGAACCATGGTATTTTTTCATGTTACATTTGGAGCAGCAACCTGGTCATGGTGGGCGGTCGCCGCGGGCCTATCTGCAGATTGTCTGAAGCCATCCCCTCTGGTCAGGCCAGTGCGCATGAGGTGTCTTGCAGCCGAGCGACAGCTAGGAAGATCCATCCCTGTCAGCAGTCCTAGGGGCGTGACAGAGGTCTGGAGCATGTGGTCACCATGAAGGCCATACCGCTTTACAGTAGGTGTACGGGTAACGGAGGTCGAGGTACTCGGAGACGAGAGTGTGTGGGAGAGCTCTTCTGTAGCATAGTACATGTTCTACACGTCACGTAGATGCCAAGCTCTGATGCTTGTAATGAGTATGGAAGAGCTACTGAGTATGGGCCCCGCCGGCGTGTCATGAAGGGTTTCGAGTGGGTAGAGACCTGTAACTGCGTAGGGCAGAGTTGTTAACTCCAGCCTCACATCCTCTCCTGTCTATAAGTCGAGAAAGTCACACCGCCCATTTAGGGGTACAGGACATATGACACGCACATATTTACCACCTGTTGAGTAATTTTGCTAGTGTTGGTGACGGACCGCATGTGCAACTCTCCGCTCACCACTGCGTCATCGCACTACTTGGAGTGATCTAACAGAGTCGTCAGGAATCAGTCCATATGAGCCTCAGGTTTGGGGCGTACATACTATGCTTATCTGAGCGATGATATCAATGCCTTGTGGTATCTGATCTGACCCCTCATGTTTCTGCATTCATTTAAATACCCCCTCTAGATAGCTCTGTGAAGTGGTTTGACTGTGTGGGTGTTGCCTGTGACGGGCGTTAGACAAGGATTACTTGTCAGATAGTGTACTGCCACCGTTTGCAGTCCCAAACTCAGCGGGTCATCCGGACTTATTCTACATATATTATGATAAAAGACCACGGTTTCTCTCGTAAGACTATTGTGAGGCTGCACATTACCTGCTAACATAGAAATTGTAGGTCTTCTCATTTTTGACATAAACAAAATTAAAGCTTACTATGCCCCTATGAATTTTTATACGAGTTTCAGTCACCACGAAAAGTTCTGTGATTAAAATGTTTAGGGATTAATTTATTTTATATGGATTCACGTTATTCCATAGAAACTTGTAGTTATATGGAGAATTTTGGTTTACGGTCAACAAGGAAGCTTGAATTTATTTGTAGGGTGTAAAGTACGCCTCTCAGACAATAGTATACAGAGAGAATGGCACTTTTTCTTTATGATATATGGATATAGACCGGATCAGCGGCCCTGAGGTTTGTGAGGTGTGGTCGAGTACCAGGTTGGATAATTCCTCTGTCTAGCGTACCTCCTGCGGCGAAAACCACTCCAAACCTACCTAGCAGAGCTCGGTTAGGGATGTTATTGAAGCACGGTTTTGGTACAAACGTTAGGGGTTCAGTACCCGGCATTAAACCGTCAGGGGTAGTCAGACTTATCCAGGCAATCAACCACGGGTGCAACGAGTTTAGGAGTACACCGAGTAGTGTCACGCAGGGATAGTTGGTGGCTGTCCTATTGGGGATTGAGCAGATTGTCATGTTAGGAACCGCAACTAATAGTCACCTTCGCCACTTGAGCGCACGAAGCATGGCTCCAAATGCGTAGAGTGAGACATCTAAGGAGGTAGGCGATGCAGGCGCTTTACCTCATGCGTACACGAAGGCGTGAGAGCGAGGGCATGTGGCACTGATGGATAGTGCAATCAACGCGAGACTATCCTATTGACTGGCGTGTCGACTGGCAACACGTGACGCAGGAGCAGATTTGTGTCCGACCTGAGATGCAAGTCATCGAGATGTGGTACCTGTGCCCGCGTCCTGTTCAAGGTGTTATTCCTCTGGGCACCCTGTGGGGAGGATGGCCACTAAGTGTGTACTGCAATGTGGCATAGTAGTCTAGTTGCAATAGTCTGTTTGGAAGTATGCGCTAGTTTTATGTCCATTCCTGTGAGGACCTATGGTGTGGTCCACTTCGTCCTCGCTACTTGGGAGTGTCACCTACTAAGTATGCGTTTCTCCTAAGAAAGGGTTTTTGAAGTTTTCTTGAAGTTGATTGATGCAAGTATATAGATTCTACATAAATCAACTAATTACTGTTGTGAAGGTGAAAGCCTGTGCTTGCAATGATAATAGTTATGGCTTGGAGATGCTAGTATCATGGTTATTGGGTAGATAATGTAGTGATTGAACAAGATTTCTGATGATACTTATACGCTCTTGTAATTCGGTAGGCTGAGTCCCCTCGAGTATTGATACTTCCTCCGATGACCATATTGTTGAGCGCCTAGTGTCCGTCTTCCATTACACTCTATTACTGAGAGGTCCGACAAGGTATTAGATATGATCAACGATCATCTGCTTTACAGGTTGTGGTCTTCTCATCTTCTAGTGTGCGTAACTGGTTTAGATGACTGGATGAAACTCTATGCTTCCTGTACGTGTCCCAGTGATGCAGTACCAGTACCACAAGTAACATGTATATCATCTGCCTTACACGCAAATACTTATCATATGGATACATGATAGACCAATAGGTTGAGGTCTTTATACCTGTAGCCTAATGGCTAAAGCTTGCTGCAGTGAAATCAAGCATGGTGTGGCTCAGTCGGGATGTCATCCTACAGGCAGGTTGACTGGGTTAGCGACTCTAGCCTTCGCAACACCATTGTCATCTTCGAGGTAGATGTTTCTCTTCGTCATGCCTAATCAACAGCCAAGGTGAGTACATGAATGTACCCCAAGCGGCAGCAGCATCTAGAGGAGGACTAATAGATATTCATTCATGGCAAGCTGAGTCAGAAAGGTGGCTCTAGGCCATATGTTGCATATGTGTGGCAAGTAGTTCTCATTCAAATTATATTGAGTAATCGATAGTGAGGAGCGATTTCGCAACGATCTCTACCTCACAACGCAGTTACTGACATAGCGCACGGTAAGCATCTGCTATCATCTTATAGGCTTCAGGTTCGTGCCGACCGTCTTCAGTAATCGGCTGAGATCACTTATAATTGGCCCTCACTGGAACCTACGAGCCTTGTAGTATGTGGCGTCGCTCCTCACATTCCACAAGACTCTCCGTCCCGCTGTTGCCCACATGGGAGGTCGTGTAAGCACACTTGTGGTAGTGCATTCATGCGCACGAACATAAACACATGACTCCATTTTGTTTTGAAACTATAGTCCTTCCACTGTGTGACTTGACCAGTTGTGTCCATGAGCCGTGGGACGCAGCTATTCGATGGTATATGATTTTTAAGGCACTCTGCAGAGGTTGTATAGCTGTACCCACAAGATGTAAGTCGCGCCTTGTGGCTTAGAGTACCAGGAGCCCACACCGTCGCGTGCTGCCGGTCAGGCTTGTTACCATGAGACTCTTCACCTCGAGTACGCCCTAGTGATGACCCGCGATGATGGACTTAAGCCACCCTGTGGCTAGCTTTGATATTTCGCAAACGCGTATCAATAGAGTTGTGTGTCCATCTTTGTTTCGAGCATGCAACCTCATGCCAAATGGTGAACCCTCTCTACATAGAGCTCTTACCAAGGATGTCACTCCGCCCATACCACACACAGGCCTATTAGGTTTGGTCTTGCATTGATCCAAGCTAAGATCTCCGCACGCTAACCGTGTCACTCAATAGGTTAACATAAACATAGCCACGATGGGCTAGTGTATTAACATGCATGGTGGGCTTTACAGCTTCCAGGCGGCCTACTCCTTGTCCTTTTTCCCACCCGGATCCAAATCTATTCCATTTTTGTTTTGGTTTTTGATATGGAAATTTTCAGAAGTCATAGCCCATTCCCCGACATTACTAGACCGCCTTCAATACGCATCCACCAGACGATCACGTGTCTGTCCGAAGCCTCCTCATAAGAGATTTCTTGGGATTCTCTCGTGTGTAAAAAGCCTAGTTTTCTATTGCTGCTGCGTAGCAAGATATATATATCTAGTATATAGTATAGGTAGGTATATATATAGTTTTTATACGCGTCTGTGATTTTTACCCTAGAGTCCCATTAGTTATCTTTAGGAGTAATTAGTCGCTTAGTGTGACAGGCGATATCACGAAGCTAGGGTTCATGCGATATAGGTCGTGAGCTCATGCTACATGAAACATGGTTTTTCACTCACGATCGCATCATGTTTCACAATCAAGCGACATTGTGTTCACAAGTATGGTCTCAACTAGTGTCAAGAGGGTAAGAGCTTGCTTGGCAATATTGGCCTGCTCTCTATTCTTGAGCTTGGTACACGAGGACAATCATCTCTGCGACGATGAGAGTTCAGAATGATCAAACTACACTCGTGTAAAGATACGTGAGCGTAAGCACATCTATCCAAATAAAATCCAGGCTTAACTCCAAGATAATTGTCATACTTCGGTCAATGTCATGGCAGAGTGTGGATGGCCTTTGGCTTCAGAACAGTCTCCATTTGGTCCATTGGTAAGATTAATATCGCAATAGGTTTCAGGTACGTTTTTTCGTTTAAAGGTAGGGTTTCTTGAGCTTGTGCACCTTGTGCAGTGAGATATTTTTCCGACCTACACTTCACTTGAGAGTTAGAGGTACTATAGGTTGAAAATATTTATAAACTCTATATAATGTGTTGTGGAATTTTTTTAGTTACGTATTACCTTAGTCCACATGATGATTATGTCCAAAATGATGAATATGTCTGTAAGGCAATACCTGTATTTTATTATTCTGAATATACATAAATTTGAGTTTTCAAAATCATATATAGTGTCCGAGGACAGAAGATATGTACTTGTTTGAAGTAGTCTAGTAAATTCGTGAAAAGGTCTTTGGAACAATACATCAAAACATAATATAAACATTATTCATTTGGAGAATAATGGATATATAGGGCTTCATAACTCTATGGATGTGTACGTGACAATAATACTTAGTTTCCAATACGACTATGAATCAAATATTAGTATTGGATCTTAGAGAGTTTCTTTTGGAGCTAGAATCAATTTATTTGCGGGCTCAAATTGAGTGAGCTATCCGTGTCACATGCATATTGAAATATATCAAAATTTAACATTAACATAGTTTTAAAGACTATGAAGTTCTGTTTATAGTGTATTTGGTCTTTGAGATGTTATCAGTTGCTCATTAATTTCTTGCCATCTGAGTGTTAAATCATCGGATCTAGACACGCGTGTGCTTTAGTGTTAACTTTTAGATGCAGCTTGACTATTGTAACGCCGCCGAGCAGTACCAGGTGCGCGGGTTATTAGCGTAGCCCGATACCTGTGACCTCGAGTACTCGCGAGTCCCGAGGGTACTCGCGTGATGGCCGAGCACCACGGCCGCCCCAGTACTGTGCTGCCCGATTACTGGTGCGCGCTCCGAGTACTGGTAGTTCCGAGTACTGTGACCCGAGTACTGTATTCGCCCGAGTACCCAATGTGCCCGCACGACTCCTCAGTGGCTGGGGTCCAGGAGCCCTTCTCCGCAGAATCAGAGCCATGGTCGCTTACTTGTCGGTGGGGTTGATCTGCGATGGTTGGGCAGCTGACTAGTTTAGTCCACTGCCAGTGACTTGATCTGGTGACACTAAGTAGAATGCGTACTTAGAGTATGCCGAGACGCTTTGACTTGGAGGACAAGACCGCGGTGGTGTCTGAAAGGAAGGTAATCTTCGATTGGTAAAGGTACTTACGGTTATATGGTAGAAGTATATCTCGGACTACACATAGGAGGTAGTCCTGATCATGGTGTCAATTACTTAAAGAGAAAAGAAGTCGTATGTACATTAGAATCAGATCCATTAGGAAGGAAAGTTATATATCTGTATTGAGTTAGGATCAGGAGTCTTGATTTCCTAGGGAAGACCAGCCGCCCTATAAATATGTAAAGGGTGACGGCCGATTGAAAACATGCCAACAATCGACACAAATCATCTATTACCTTTACTTTTACCTTTTGTTCTTAGCATAGATCTTTGCTGTTTTGCGCTGAAAAACAGTCGTTCTTCTTCACGAAAGTAAGAGATCTTTGTTGCTTTGCTCAGAAAGCAATCGTTCGTCGTACACGAAAGTGCGATAGTTATCCCTCTGTTGCTTTGCTTGAAAGCAATCGTTCGTCGTAGCATGAAAGTACGATAATTATCACAATTGGCGACTCCGTTTATCTAGGTGTTTCGCAGATTGATTTTCGTGCGAACAAGTTCTACTGGAGGTATAATTTGATTTTATAGGATGTAGAAAAGAATTAGTGTGTTCAGAGTTGAAACGAATGAGAACCAGAGTCCCTAAAGTTTGGACGTGAGAGGAATGTGAGAGGGATGGTTTGGCCGAGAAAGGAGGAAATTGAGTTTTCGTGCTGAGGACACGGGAATAGAGAGTGCAGAGGGTTTTTACATTTTCTGAGGGGGAAACTATTGGAAATATGCCCTAGAGGCAATAAATAAGTTGTTATTTGTCATATTTCAAGTTATGATAAGTTTATTCTCCATGCTATAATGTATTAATTGGAAACATTATTACTTGTGTGTTATATAAACAACACGTGGTCCCTAGTGATCCTCTACACCTAGCTTGTTGATTAATTGATGGTTAAGTTTCCTAACCATGAACATGAGTTGTTAATTAATAACAGGTCATATCATTAGGAGAATGAGTGATAGATAGACCCAAGTTGAGCGTAGCAATTTGATCGTGTCACTAAGTTTTTTTTGCTTCAGCTATCATATTTAATGTTCTAGTCCTTCGACCATGAGATAATGCCACTCCCTAGTACCGAAAGAATGCTTTGAGGGCATCAACCATCACGCCGTAACAGGGTGATCATAAATGTGTCTTTCAGTATCTCGGAAAGTACTTGTTGGGTTGCATGTATCAGAGTGGGATTTGTCCACCACGTGACGGAGAGATATTCTCTGGGCCCACTCGGTAATGCACATTCGATATCGCTTGCAAGCAAGGGACTAATGGAGTTATCACTGAGATGTTGTATACGGAACGGTAAGAGTACTTCCCAGGAAACGGATTGAACTAGTATGGGTGATACCGACGATCAATCTCGGGCAAGTAAAATATCGTGAGACAAAGGAATGGAACATTCGCAGTCGTGGTTCAACGATAAATGAGGACTTCGTTGAATATGTGGGAAGTCAATAGGGACATCCGTGGTCCCAGCTATGATTATTGCTCTGGAGAGGTGTCCTCCGTCATGTCGCTGCATTTCCGAGACCACCTGTAGGTGTGTCACACACTTACGTTTCACGTTGATGCTAGAGGTAGTGAGAATGAGATTGTTATTATGGTTTTTTGAGACCGCAAATTTTGTTCGGAGATTTGCGATGGATCCAGGACGTCACGAGACGCTCCGGAATGTCCGGAGATCCAATTTCATATATGATGGGAAAGTAATTGTTTTTTAGGTTTTCGAAATGTTCGGGATTTTTTGTTCCATGGCAGAGTGTTCCGGAGAAGTCTCTGAGAGGTTCCTGAGTGGTCTCTGAGTATAGGGCCCTACGTTCTCCGGATGGGGTGCCACATGGACCAAGTGGTACTGCAGGAACAGTACACAGTGATATAGTGTTCGCGAATGACCGTACGCGCCCCTTCATAGATGGATAATGAATCGCTATCCGCTTAAAAATAGGAGAGTCTAAAGGATGCAGGAAGAGGGGAACTGGGAGGCAATTGTACTGTTCTACGGTGTGACTGTTCACGGGAGGATACAGGTACCGAGCCTAGTCTAAGAGGGTCTGGGGCGCGCAGCGCTTGAACCCTGGCCGCCAGCGCCCTCCTCTCTCGCACATCTGCTCCTCGTCGCCGCAGCTGCTGCTTTCAGGCGAGCCCTGCAGGAATTTCTCCACAGCATATCCGACCACCGAACACAGCTCGGGTTCGTGACTGCGGAGATATCTACATCTACCTCTTCCTCCGCTCACTTGCTGGAGTCAGAGAGGTGGATGGACTTGTCACTCAGCGAGCCGTACGTGTATCACTATCTCTGAGGTGCCGATGCGCTCGTTGCGTGTGCATGGATGGTCGCGTGGGAACACGATGGAGGATCCCTCTCTCGCGGCTGGGAGGTGATATCGTAGCTGCGGGAGCGCTGCGGGCTTCAGGCGACAAGCGGTCAAGTTCTCCGCTGCGGTGACGTGTTCGGATCCGAGATGATGTAATACGTGATCTGTGCTCTTGTTAGCATGCTTCTTCTAGATTGGATCTTGTTCTTCTAGATTGGAGCTACGGTTTTCGTGTTGCATCTCGTAGAACACGATTTTGTTTCTATGCTACACGATCCCAGCAGTGGTAGTCATGAGCTAGATCTATCGTAGGATGCTTTGTATGTGTAGCTAGACACATTGGATGTGGCGTTGATTCTCCTGTTGCGTCACCTCTTATATCGTGTCACGTTTGGATTTTCCGGATAGCAAGATGACAGCGGCCCGACCAACTTTACATGTCCTCGCGACATGAGACCGGTTCTGACACGCTCAGTACATGCACGTGTATTGTGCCTAAGCATGAGTCTGGCGTGTCTGTCTCTCTTGCTATAGTGTACATCTAATTTGCAACGGAGCTTGTGAAAAGTATTATCAGCCCTATAATTGTCATCCACTGTTGATAGTGCTTTGCACGTAGGTGAAGACGGTGGTCGGAGTATTATTCCGGCATATCACTAATATATGGGTGCGGTGTGAGCACAGCAATCAGGATGGCAGTTGCACACGGAGACGAGATTAGACGGTCAGGCCCTCGCGGAGAGGTGAATAATCCCTACGTCCTGTGTTGTTGGTGGCTGGTAGTTTGCTGTGTAATCCCGAGTGCTCGCAATCAGGCCGCTAGAGAATCGATCTCGATGCCTCCTGGAGCTATGAAACAAGTTGAGCAGTAGTAAGCTAGATGTAGATGTTCTGTAGGTGGAGATGCCGATCGGATAGGTTTCCCCTACCGGGGCCTATCGTATCGTCGCCAGCGGTAGGGTTACAGAGTCCGGATCGGCTAAGAGATACTGTGCCTATGTTCGGTTACACTTGATTCGCGGTACGCCGGACTTGGTAACTAATCCGTGTCTTGCACTCACGTTGATGCGATGCCCGCCGCGTTGTAGTCGGACATCGCGTAGCCTGGGCCCGGCCCACGCTCCCGTGCGGGAAGGCCGGATTCGATCCTCTCTTGTGAGATACCCGTGTGATGCATATCACCATCAGTAGCGTGTTCCTTCACGTTCTCGACCGCGGGTGCCTGGTCTTGCCTCTGGATGCCTTCCGCTACTGTCGTGAGTATTATTCCGGCAATACTCATATGGTGGCGGGTGTGACGCTGTGCATAGAGACTCCAGAGCAGGCACACGCGACAGCAGGTTTCAGCCCAGGTGTCAGGCTCCTCTGAGATGAGGTAATACCCTACATCCTGCCTTGTGGATTGTATTGATGAGTTGTGCAGCTCGTACTGAGAGGTGAGTGCAGAAGGTGGTTGTCCTGCGTGGAGAGCTGAGTCTAGATCTAAGTCTCGCTGATCGTGCGAGGGAGGAGCCCCCTATCCTCCCCTTATATAGGTGGTCGTAGGGCTTACATGAGATCCGAGTCGTGTACAACTAGCGGTACGCGCTCCAGTCGGTTGCAACTAGACCTACTAAATTATGACATGTCTGTACTCCCAAGTTGCTGATGGCCGCCCCGTACATTCCCTGTCGGATTCCGTGAGTGTCCGGGGGCCTAGGGCATACGCGTTGCTGTCGATGCGAGCGCTTGTCCTCCGCCGCTGTATAGCATCCCCGGGGGCAGAGTGGCATCGTCAGTACTCGAGTCCTTCACTCGATCTGACTGGCAGCTTAGCCTGAGCGAGTGCTCGCCGGCCTTCTCCCTTGGATAGGTTTTCCGCGTGATCATGACGCCTGAGTCCGCACTCGCTAGTGGAGCCTGTAGGGAGATTGTGCTGGGACGTCCTAGAAGCTTGCCGACTAGAACTTTCCTCGAGTGTGGTATCGAGTGTGTATCCCTAGTGTGTGTGACACGCCTGGAGGAGTTACCCTCAAATCTTCAGCCTGTAGTGCGCTCTGGCACCGTTAGTGACTCGGTCCCCGTTGACTGGCGGCCACTGCACGCGGTCACTAGACGGCCGTATTTCTTTGAGAGAAAAAATCGTTTTGCAATTACCACACTTGGTGGGGCTACGCACAGTAGCACCCGAGTGGGGTAGGCCGAGCCTCCTGGGTTGGTTCGAGGAAACCGAGTGGATGTGTGCTTGATGAATTGCCTGGGTATGCTGTCGTCGGCTCCTCGATGAAGAGGTTCCCCTCCCACTGCTGAGATGAGGTCACGTACATGTGCAGAACGCCTTGGCCTGGTCCCTCAGACCTTTTAAGCGTACGAAGCGACGTCAGCTGTTCATGTTTCAGGCGTTGGTGACGTTGGCCAAGTCAGTACGGTGCGACTGACGTCCTGAGTCGGCGAGCGGCGACAGCGTGCGTGTCCGAGTCCGCTGAGTGACGGACGTGTCGTGCGTCCGAGTGCCGCGGAGTGACGAGGTCGACAGTCGTCGGATGCGTGCGTGGAGCGGTGCAGCGACGAGGTCCTGAGTCGGTGGAGTCGCTGAAGTCCGAGTCGGCCTGAGTGACGTAGCATCATGCGCTGCGGCAGTGGTTTGATGGTCCGAATATCGCCGTGATTGAACCGTCGAATATGCTCACATTTTGCAGGCATGGTGCATGAGAATAGCACACCATCAAAAATCTACATTTAAACGCGAGGTAACGAGTAGGACACGTCGTCCCAAGTGTAAAAGGTGGATTGTGTAGAGATGAACTCGTGATCGTAGTTGTTCCCGTGCGGAATTCGCCTAGTCCACGAAAATTTGGTGTGCTAATTGGTGTGGAGGAAGCGTTTTCTCCGGAGTATTGACTCAGTCGGATTCGAGCTGGAATTTACGGAGTGGTAGGAATATATAATGCCGCACAATCTGGACGGTGATGATTGGTGGAACGTATGTGGAGTCGGCCGCTATCCTTGTTTTCCCGTAGAGTCACTGCGATTCCAGTACTGGACCGCGAGCAGCACTCGGTGCTTCATCGGAGCTAGCCGAGTATTCCCTCCGTCGGATCTCGACAAAACTATTTGTAGGTCGATGTAGACTCTATTCCGACATGATCCCACCAAGGAATCGGTGAGACGGTGCTTGATGCATGCGGGGGGAGCGCAAGACGAGTACGCTCATGGTCGTGCTGTCCTGCATGGTTGCGCGAGGGTTGTGCGATGTTTGATGTCGCTGCCCGGCCGCCGGGCTTCATGGCTCGTAGTAAGTTTCCGTACCTCCGCCGAAGTTTAGTGTTGTGTGTATGACTCTCGAGGGCTCGCCCGAGTGAGAGTTATTCCGTCGAGCTGGTTAGGAGCCAAGTCCCGTAGATGCGACTTGCCTGAGTGACGTCAGCGTGAAGTCGCCATTGAGTTGTTGATCAAAATGCACCACCTGTAATTCTCGTTCAGAGTAATCTACGCGCACGCCCCTACCTGGCGCTGCAGCAACTGTCTGGAGTATTAT
>JAGXJF010003754.1:0-13099 GCA_019208055.1 Stipa capillata
AGAGGGGTAGAGTTGTAACATCCTCGTTTTTGTGGAATTTTTCAAACTTTTAAAATTTTCTTGTGAGAGGATGTCGCTCGTACTATTATTAAAGTGTGTATGTTCAGATTTGGTTTTTGTCCAAATTAATGCAATAGGTTAGATTAATTTTGGGCTAAAATGAGAGAGTAAATGTAAATTAATTCCTAGAAAATAATCTCTTAGATTTTGCATGTGAATATATTTTTATTTGAGTTCTTACGCCTAAATTGATTTACTGGATTTTTCTGGGAATTTTTGGGAGTGTTAGTATTTTTAAATACCACATTTGATTTTCTGCAGAATTAAATCCGAAAAAAAGAAAAAGAAGTTGGCTGGGCCTGCTGGTATGCTCTTGGGCATGGCTGATTGGTGCTGCTGCCTGGCCTGCCACAGTAGCATGCAACACTCGAGCACCCGCAGCGCAGCACTCACGTGCGCCTGCACACGGCACCGCCGGCCGTGTAACCACCGTCGCGAACTCCACGCCGAATCCGTGACCACGTCCCGCACGACTCAATCTCATGTCCGCCTATAAAGACCGTGGCTACACGCATCTAATCCTTTTCTTTTCTCTGCTGTTCTATTTTGCCACTTTTTTGATCTGAGCTCTCCATCTATAATCACTCTACAACTGCTACACCATCCGTACGCTGCATCTACTCGCGGGTGCTTCACCGGAATTCATCACTGCAATACCGCTGCCTAGCCCGAGATCACCCTGTCATCCTCCGCGCCATGAGAACCCTCTCTTCTCTCTACTAGTTTTCTTTTACAAGCCATAGTGCTCCATCTCGTGTTGTGCATGGCAGTAGGTAACCGATGCATGCATGCATGAATCATGCATGGCAGCATGGTTACATAACGTGCATGTCTCATCTCCTTAGTTATTTTTTTCAAACCATCCAACCTCTAGTATAGACTTCAATCTTAGTAGTAAAATGGGGTATTTGGGACCCAACGAACACCCTAGTGCGACTGGATTTTGAATCCGAGCGTTAGATTTTAAATTCATTCAAATTCAGATGAAATTCAACAAAATTTTGAGCTAACTTTGTACTGGATGAAAATTTTGAAATTATTTCTTTTCCAGTAAATTACTAGCATGTTTAGGACCCACCCTGAATTTTCTCATGATTTTAGAAGCTATACATGATTTTATATATCTATTTTTGTATTTGTTTTAATTATTAAAAATAGAAATATTTTCTGTTTTTATAATTTAATTTTTGTTTAGGGTTATACTTACTGCTTAGCTATTTGTGGTAAAATTTGATAAAATTCTAACACCGTTTGAGCATGCTACCTGTGTATCAATTTTATTTTATTTTCTCAACCGTGACATGTCCAGTATTAATAGCATGCGTAGGGCTTCATTTATTTCCGTATGACATGTTGGCATGATTAAAACCTTATTTTTGGTTGATTACTAATTTTAATAATTGAATAGTCCTAATGAATGCTTTTCTATTAATGTAAGAAATAATTAACACATTATTTTATTTTGATTTATATTATTATTGATTCACCGTTGCTGGTATTAGTAAATTAATTAATCTAATATACTATTTATTCATTAGTATTTCATGGTTATGGCCCTATATAGGAGACCCCAATTAAGGACCATTCTAGGATTAAAACTCTAACCCGATCTAGGATTAAACGGTACGGGGTGCCTGCCAGGTCCAGGCGTTAGTAGTTAGCCACCGCGTCAAGAGCCTGCTGAGCCGCCTGCTCAACAGCGTCTGCCCAGCTGTTCCCCGTAACTGAGAACTCGATCAGCCTCCCTGTTGGCTCCTCAAGGGGTGGGATCTTGACGGTAAGCGACTAGCGAGACTCCCCGGTAGGAAGGGGGTACTCGTAACCCGAGATGTCGATCTCCAAGAGGCCCACCTGCTTCATCATCCCACTGAGCAACTTGCCGAAGACATTCTCCTCTTCAATATTTGCTACGGTCCGGGCAGTCATCTATAACAAAATTTTGAAAAGAAGAAAAAGTAAGTAACATTTTTAAAATTGTATAAGAGGGAATAGTGAGAGCAAAAGAGACTTAATAATTTTGCAAATAATGTTTTCATAACATAATCCTTAAGTCTGACCATTCTAAACTAAGGTCACGTGCCTAGGGTCAATGCATGCTCTGATACCACTTCTGTGGGAACCTGGTTTCAACTACCAGACCCCCCTTGTGTACATCCTCGTCAGTCCCAGGATTATGCTGATGGTACACAAGCAAAATGAATAACATCACATGCATTCAAGATAAAAACAGTGTACTTGAGTAAGTTATGCCACACGGCTTACAAGGTTTCATGTCTTAATGACATTTATTACATCAAAAGAAACATCATAAATAAAAGCGAAGCGACTCCAACTCTGCCACAGGCACTTGACGTAGGCTACGCGACCTTATTCTTCGGGCTCATCATAGAAGTAGTCTTCATCGGCGCCTTCTTCAGCATACTCCTCTGCACACCACCACGAAACACATGCACGATGAGTACTTCACGTACTCAGCAAGCCATATAGCGGCAGATGGTCCTATCATACTACATGCAATGCTTCAAAGGAAGGCTTTATGGCTTAGTTGCGTAGAGCAATCTTTTAGTTGAATTACTTTAATAGATTTAAAGGCAACATTTTGATATAAACCAATTTTATTAACAGGGGTGGTTTTCAACAGGTGTGGTCCACGAGCAACACACTCGAGCAAGGACTCCCGCCTTAGCTCGACCATAGGATTCATCAGCAAAGGGGTAGAGGGAAATAGCAAGGGGGAGAGGGACAGGTCCTTTTCATCATGAAAGATCATTGTGCCATCCATGACCGTGGATATGGCTAATCGATTAGTTTTAACTCTGCAGAGTGTGTACACTTTATCCACATGACACGATCATCCCCTTATGCCAAGCCCATTGGTGTGTCGGCAGGGTGACCGTGACGAGGTCTTTTAGATAGACTCATCCCGATGTGACATGCCCACTAGGTTTTGACACGGAGGAGCGATACACCCGCTTACCCTGCGTGGCCCCCATTGGTGCCGAGGTCCTCGTAGCTACTGTTGGAAATATGCCCTAGAGGCAATAATAAAGTTGCTATTATTCTATTTTCATGTTCATGATTAAGTTTATGTTCTATGCTAGAATTGCATTGGTTCTTGGATATGAGATTCAGAGGAAAACCTACTTGCATGTGTCGAATAATAAACACCATTCAGATCCCTAGTCAGGCCTCTGGACTAGCTCATGTATTGTTGATGGTCTTGTTTTCCTGATCATGGGTATTGTTAATGTAACAAGGATGCCGGCAATAATGGGAACACATTGTTAGGGTAACAATGGTGTTGGTGTTGGATAGACTCCCTTATGAGATACTACGAGATCACTTCTTCAATATGTTGTCAGTATCTTCTCATTATGTGTTAACGTTTACTTGCGTCCTTAGACCATGAGAATATCATAGACCCGGATACCGGATGGTTGCTTTGGGGTCATCAAACGTTACTCCGTAACTGGGTAATTATAAAGGTGACTTTCAGGTACACCAGAAAGTATATCGTGGTTCAAGATATGTCAAGACTGGGATTTGCCCATCCGGCGATGGAGAGATACACTCTGGGCCCACTCGGTATTACGGTGTCCAGCATCGCCTGGCCAGGTATTGTGACTAAAGGGTTAGTCACGGGGACACCGGAATACGGAAACGAGAAAAGAATATAAACCGGTAACGAGGATAACTAGGTATAGTGATCAAGGAGTTGATCACAGGGATACCATAAAAGTCTCACCTCGGGTTGTGTAATGTATCGTGAGGCAAAAGGATGATATGCGGTAATACGAGATTCGCTCGATAAAGATCTTCGATGATATGTGGGAGTCGTTATGGGTGTCCAGATCCCGCTGACGATTATTGACCGGAAGGTGTTCCGGACATGTCCACATATACTCGAACCTATAGGGTCACATGCTTAACATTTTAGCGACATTTAGGAATGTTACGATTTATGGAGAACGAGAGAGAAGGGTTCCGAAAGTATTTTGGATGATCTCGAAAGTATTCCGGGAGGTCCCGGATGGTTCCGGTGATGTTCGGAAGTGTTCCGGAAAATATCGGAAGGTTCTAGAAGGTTCTAGAAGGTACTAGAAGGTTCTAGAAGTTCTAGAAGATTGCAGAAGTTCTAGAAGGTTCTAGAAGGTTCTGGTGGAGTTGAACTCCAACTCCATCAGGGAATTTCTGCTGGAGTAGAACTCCACCTTTCTAGGGAGAGCTGTCCCACCCCCTTTAAATAGAGGGGCAGGGCACCTCAAAGGGCATCCCAAGCAGCCCTAGCCCCTTGGCCGAAACCCTAGGCAGCCGCCACCTCTAGATTGGCCGCAGCCCCCTCTTCCTCTCTCTTCTAGATTGGATCTAGTTCAGCTGCCGGCGTGCTGCTGCTTCTCCTTCTCGTAGGTCCCCGCTGTTCTTGTGTGCTGTGCGGCGATACGCACAGACGAAGTGCATTCTCGACTGTACATATCTCACAGAGTAGCACGACAGAAGCATTGCAGTGGTCCATTTATTACAACTTAATTACAAACTCAGAGAACAAGATACAAATATATTCCCAAAAGTACGGGGAATTTAAAACCGTTATCGTTTGGCTACAGCAAAAGTCTTCACTACTACTCTCGACTTACTCGACCTACTAACTACCCGGTGTTGATCTCGTCGTGGAACTCAACGTAGTAGTTGACGCCTTCGTCCTCCTTTGTCGTCGCTTGTTCTTCGGGAACTTCATCGTCGATCTCGACGTAGACCACCTCCTCCTCCGTCGTCAGCTCACAACCTACTCAAAGGAATTAGATAGAGGGATGAGTACAGAAGGTACTCAACAAGTCCAGGAATAGCAAAGAGGTGTTTGATGCACTATCTACTGAGAATGGCAACGTTCTCCAAAAGCAATGCAGCTAGAGAAGGTAAGGGAGTCAAGTTTTAATTAAAGAGACTAATGATCTCATGTCTCACAAGCTGCTAGGATTCCCGATGAATCCCTTTCTTGCCGGGTTCGCAGTTCCAACCGGGAACACGGAGTGACAATGCCACAATTCTATACATTCTGCAAAGGTGCGCAACTGTACCCACAAACGACTACAGTCATGTATCTGAGGTGGCCAAGCCTCATCTACACTCCCGAGGTCACAAAGCCGTTTCGCCACCCGCTCGGCCATACTCCACGTCGCAGTCCCGCCCAAACTGGCCGAGGACTACCGGTCCCAACTCCTAATGTGGATTAACCAACGTACGGCCAGAGCCACTTCCTCCAACATGTTGTGACAAGTCGACGTACGAACTTGATCACCTGTGACTAGCCAACCTACAGCTAGTTCACTCGTGACTAGCCAACCTACAGCTAGATCACTTGTGATCTGGCCAACCTACAGCCAGTCTCACCTTCCCGGCAGTCGATCCCACTGCCGAGGTCTTGCGTTCCCAGGGGAGTATGAACCTAGGGTAAAGGGTACTTTAGCTCAGCCCCGCCCACACAGGGTATGTGGTAAGCGCGTTCGCTACGGCCCTTAAGCACATTCGATCATTGGTTGCATTAACCTTATATGAAACATTCCCGTGTGATGAAATCCACCTTCCCAAATGTTCCAACCTGCACCCATACCAGGATTTCACCACCCGCCATGCGATCACCCAAGAACCGGCGATCCAAAACAAAACAACAATTGTTTGCTCTTTAGAAAATAGGTTTTTGTGCATGTTATAGACAAGAGGGAAATTTGGTAAGGCATTCTCAACGGACATGAACAAGAAACTGGACTTGCCTGGTATCAGACTGAAAATGGAGTTCGAAGGGTTTACTTGTGGAACTCCGGCTTCTGGCAAAGAAAAGCAATAAAGTCCGATAAGGACTAATTCAAAAGATTCCAAATGTGAATGCGATGACATGGCATCATATGCATGAGATGATGCATATATCAAAATCTTTAAACTTAAACCTTCTTAATATTCTCCTAAGGATTTTGAATTTTCTAAGAGTAACTCGAGCGTGAAGTATTTTAGATCTTATGTTAATTTTTCCCATGGTAGTAATTAACCAATTCAATCCTTGATTACTCCACTCAGAGTTTAACATTTTCATTTAATCTATTAATCTTGATATGAAATTTAGTTAAAAGCTTAAGAAAATTAACCTAGGGTTTGATCCCTTTAAAGAATATTTCATTTCACTCAACACCAAATGGTCTACACTTTTAGATGAGCCTAACTTCCTTCCCAAAAATTTATTCAACTTAGGAGATTACTTTAAATTTCAATTTATCTTCTTACTAGATGCACACTGTCGGCGTAGAGACGCCTCTAGCGGTGGTCCGGAGGGACCCCCTTTTGAGTTCGGCCCAGGGGAGTATTGAGTTTCTTACGAGCCTTGGTGTGGATTAGAGTTTAGCGAATAAACCCGGTGGCTAAGAATGAATTGACGCAAGGATTTCCCCAGGTTCAGGCCACCCCGGAAGGCGTAATACCCTACGTCCTGCTTGTTTTTTGTATATATGGGTGTATATGGCAAGTACGATGAGTTACAGAGGTACGCACTGTTCTTCTTCTAGCTCTGGCCCGGAGGAAGAACGGTGCTTCTTCGATAAGGAGTAAACTTAGAGAGATCTAACCTAGGAAAAATGAGCCAACCCTTTGCATGGACCAGGCTCTCCCCTTATATAGTCGGGGGAATACCACATAGGTCGGCAAAGGAGAACATGAGCTGTACTTGTGCCGTAGACGACGTGGGCGCTACTGGAAGCGCCCACACCTTCATTTAATGCCCACTTGAGACTTTCGGCCGGGCCGTCGCCTCGCGGCGTGTCGGAGCAGGGGCTCTGACACCTTTGCCTTCGGCGGGCCCCGCGGACGGAGACTTACGGGGTTCCTTTTGACTGGGTTGGTAAGTCGTCCCCTCACGGGCCCCGTGGGTCAGCCTCTCATGCCGCGCAATTGGCCGCGCGGCGGCGTCCCCCATGGGGTGAAAAGGTTGACAGCGACAGGGCGTGCGGGGCGGCGCGCTTGGTCGGTCAAAGAATCGATCAGCCCGGGCCCACCCCTCAGAGAGAGAGAGAGGGATAGCTAACAGAGCTTATCGCCTGCACCAGTGGGACCCGGTCTGATCGTCATCATGCCCTCACAGGGCTTTGGGTTCCCCGTTGAAATGACAGGCGTTAAATGCCTCCGCCAGGGCGGAGGCTTGCTGGAGAAGCTTGGCGCTGGACGACGTGCATGGACGAGGGCCCCACCAGAGGACACGTCATTCCCCGGGCACTCGGCCCCGAGCGACCTCCTTCGCTAGGAGGGGCGCCAGTTGTCTTCTACGCGCCCCTGAGCAACCCCGAGCGCTCAGGGAGCACCCGCTGGGGGGCCGCTCGGGGCGCCTTAAAGGGGGAGCCCGAGGGAGAGTGCTCGGGGGGCGGACCCCGAGCGCTCCCCTGGGCCCCACATCCGCCAAGATGCCGAGCGCTCGGGAGGGGACCCCGAACGCGCCCTTCGTCTTCTGGGACGCCGAGCGCTCGGGGACGGACCCCGAGTGCTCGCTCAGCGCATGGGCCGTGGATTCCCGGAGGCCCACGATTCCTTCTGGTTTGCGGATGCAGCCTCTGGAGGAGACCCCTGATTCCTTGGGATTGGCCGCGGGCTCCGTACGACGATCCGGGTGGGGCCCAAGGCCCCAGCGACCGGAGCGCCACGCGTCACCCTCTGCGGTATCTGGTTGGCCTCCGCCGGCGGTTAGGGGTACCCTGGGCCCCATTCCGCCGACACACACACATATATATTTATATACATATATATTCTCTTTTCCATTTCGT
Source organism: Stipa capillata (assembly GCA_019208055.1). Taxonomy (NCBI): domain Eukaryota; kingdom Viridiplantae; phylum Streptophyta; class Magnoliopsida; order Poales; family Poaceae; genus Stipa; species Stipa capillata. The sequence goes on from JAGXJF010003754.1 coordinate 7,857, forward strand.
TTCTTTCTTTTCATTTCTTGCTTTTGAGAAATTAGATATACATATATATTCTTTCTTTTAAATTTTTATACTCTTTTTACTCCTCTTTCATTTTTTTTGTCCTTTTACCTAAAATCTAACTACCCTAACTTAACCTGAATCTCTCTCTCTCATTTTTTTCTATCTCTGGCTCCACCCGACCGACATCTCCCCTTTGCCTCCAACGCCACCGCTGAAAGTGCATCCACTCCCATGGAGCTTGGGAGGATGGCTATCTTGCCCCAGAGTTTGGTTTTGATGGTTATTGGCAATCCTCACCTGTGTCTAATACTTGCAATGAGTGTGAACAGGAATTAGATGGACAGGTGAAAGCTGAAGTGAGACAACTGTTGATGATGAGCCCTAAAAAGAGCAAGGAACTGGGAAGGTCAGAAGGACCAGCTGAGCTAGGCTCCTGAGGCACAGTTGCGAAGAAGCCGAGGCTGTGCTCGAGGGCAAGCGAGGTGATGGTTGCTTGATGGAGTTCAAGGGCCGTGAATGCAAGCTTGATAAGTCCTGGAGGAGCTAGGAAGCTGGTGGATCAGGACCAAGGGTTCGCTGTGCGTCTACAAGGGCAGTCATCTTCGGTGAAGAAGCTTGGAACCAGTGCCAAGGGTCTAAGCGAGCTGGTCAGGGACTGTGGCGAGGCCATTGCTCTCTGGTCAGTTGTAGGCTTGTAGTGAGCCGGCCAGAGTTGTGCTCAGGTGCTGCCTGAGGCAACCGAGTCCACCTGAGTTTGGCATCTGAGACTCAGGTGGGTAGCTCAGCCGCGGCTAGTAGGTTACCAGAGGTGCATGTTAGCTGAGTCTCAGACAGGTTAGGTCTGGTGGCTCTTTATCTGACGTGGCATGAGGGTAACGGCTAGCTGCCAGGGACCCTATAAATAGGGAACCTGGGGAGGTTTTCAACCTCGAACCTTTACCTAACCTTTGCCTCTAACCCGAAAGCAACCTGTTGAGAAAGAAAGAGCTCTAGGTCTCCAAGTGAGTGTTGCCTGCGTGCATCCATCGTGAGAGAGAGTTTCTTAGTCCTTCAGGTGTAGCATTCGAGGTACTGGTTCCTCCAAGAGTGGGAGTGCTCTTGGAGTTGGTGAGCAAGCCAAGTCTTGTGTGGCTGCCACCAAGAGTCTGTGAAGGCGATTCGGGTCTGCCTGTCTTGCAGCAGCAAGATCAAAAGGATTCCACACAAGAAAGGTACTCGAGGAAAGAGCACGATTTGGTGCCGGCTGTGAGAACAGCTTCCTCAACGGAGACGTACTGCTTCGCAAGAAGTAGGAACTTCGGTAAAACAAACCATTGTGTGCTTTACTATCTGTCTTGTGATCTGCTCTTATTTATTCTGTTATCTATGCATGCTTAGATCACTAGAGCACCTTTATCTGTTGCACACTAACTGAGTTTCCTCACCTGAGACTCAGTTAGCTCTTGCTAAAACTAGTACCTTTCCTGTTCACGTCATCTGATGCACTCACCTGACTCTCACACCTGAGACTCAGTTAGCTCTGAATATAACTTGTTCTACATCAGCTGAGTTTGCTATCTGAGTGTCTGGTGTTTATCTGATATATCTTGCTGAGTCTCAGTTACCTGCATCAGTTGCATATATTTTCTCTAGGATTGACCTATCTCCAGAAGAGAAACCCATTAGGCATTATAATTTCTAGAGCCGACCTATTCACCCCCCCTCTAGTCGACTCCTGAGATCCCTTTCAAGTGGTATCAGAGCCTCGTTGCTCATAATTGGCCTAACAGCCAGAGTCTAAAGGATGTCGAACTATGAGGGTAGAGTTCCTATGTTTGATGGTACTAATTATGCCTTTTGGAAGCGGAAGATGCAAATGCATCTTACTGCACTTGACCCAGATGTATGGAAGATTGTCACAACAGGTCTTGATGTGGTTGATGAGAGCAATCCCACTGATCAAGAGAAGATCAGCATCAAGAACAATGCTAGAGCTGCCAATGCTATTTATATGGGACTGCAAGAGCATGATTTCAACCGTGTCAGTACCTTTGAGGAAGCCAGAGATATATGGTTCACACTTCAGGCTATCTATGAAGGCAGTGACACGTTGAAGAGGTCCAAGAAAGATGTGCTGGAGCATGAACTTGACAACTTCCATTACCAACCTGGAGAGGACATCAATTCCATCTTCACAAGACTTACCATGATCACTAACCAGCTGAAGGCCCTTGGGTCCAACAGAGTAGAAGATTGTGATGTGATCAAGAAGTTCCTCTTTGTGCTTCCCAAGCCTTATCACACTCTGCGTCTGATGATGAAAGAAAAGGATGGCTTTGACAGATTAAAGCCCACTGATGTCCTTGGTAGGATGCTCACTCATGAGATGGAGCTAAACCACTCCAAGAAGCATGCTATCACTTCTGGGAAGAACAAGGACATAGCCCTCAAGGCAGTAGCCACTCACAGGGACTCAAGTGATGAAGAAGAAGATCCAGATGAAGAGATGTCCACTGATGAGGAGAATGAGCTTGCCATGCTTACTCGGAACTTCAGAAAGTTCTATCGAAGGAAGAAGTTCTCAGGCTCATCTGACAGGTTCAAAGGGAAGAAGCAACTCAGTGACAAGAAGTGTTTTGAGTGTGGTGACTCAGGACACTTCATTGCTGATTGTCCCAAAAAGAGCAAGAGACAAGAGGATGGCAAGTACAAGAAGAAGGAGATCATTGTCAAGAAGAAGTACAAAGAAGGGAAGCCTCCCACCTTCAGAAAGAAGAAGACCTCTGCTGCCAGAGCATATGTGGGACAAGCTTGGGTCTCAGATGACTCAGAGTCAGAGGAGGAGTCAGAGGAAGAAACTGAGCTAGCTGGGTTAGCCATCTGTGTCTCAGGTGGATCACTCAGCAGCCCAACTGAGCCAGGAGAAGACTCAGTCAGGTCTCTCAGCTGCGCACCCGAGACAGACTCACTCTTCGACAAGGATGCAGATCCTACATATGCTGAGACTCCAACTCTATGCCTTATGGCTAAAGGCAGCAAGGTAATGACTGAGGATGACTTCCCTGATTATGCTCAACTAATGGACATTCTTGACAGGACAGAGAAGCTCCTTAGGAAAGAGAGAAAAGAAAACATCTCTCTCAGGGACAAACTAACTGACATGCAGGTGTCCCTTGATAATGCACAAGATGCTAAGGCAGATCTTGATGAGGAGGTTTACTTATTGCAGGAAGCTCAAAACAAACTTAAGCTATCACATGAGCTCCTAATCTCTGAGCATGATAAACTCAAAGAAACTCACTCATCTTGCACTGCTGTTACACCTGATGCAAGTCCTCCTACTGTTATAGAAACTTGTTTAAACTGTGCATCTCGCATCAATGCTATTACTTCTAGTACAGTGTTTGTTGTAGATTCACCCAGTGAATTAAGCACTTCAACTGCTACTAATCTTGTTGATGCAGCAAAGTACAATGAGCTCAAGGAGGAGCATGAAGAGCTAAAAAGGCTCATGAGAATAGGCCTGTGCAGTGCTAACATAGGCATGCAGAATTTTGCTAGGCTCCAGTCCACCCTAGTACTAAAGAATAATGGTACAAGGGGACTTGGTTTCACTCCTGCACTTATAAAGAACAAGTCTTCATATATTCCCTCTGCTACTAACAAGAAATACTTGCAGAATCACTTTGTTCCTCAGAAAGGGAAATGTGATACTAACTCTCTTGCAGGAAACCATCGAAAGACAGGTGGTTATGTGAAAATTCCCTCTAATCCAAGCTATGTGCTTAAGACAGGGAAAAAGGGTAAACCTGAGGCAATTTATGTTGGACCTTGGAGTAGGTACAAGAAGGTACCAAGCATTTGGGTACCAAAGTCAGTAGTCATCTGTGTCTCAGGTGACTCACTCGGTTGGGTACCGAAGTCAGGGAGAGCCACCTGTGACTCAGGTAGCTCACTCAGGTGCAATGCAAATTTGCTAACCCTTCCATCTGAGTTTGCAGGAGATAAGAATCTGAGAAAGATTCAGAGGTTCTCTAAGCTTTCTAAAGCCGTAACTGCTAAGAACCCTAATGTTAATCTTATTCCTGCTATTGATGCTTACAGTAAGAGACCTGCTAACTTGGGAACCAAATCTATCTGGGTTCCTAAGTCTCGCAACTAATCATGCAGGGCTCTGCCTCCAGTGGAACAAAATGGGTCATGGATAGTGGCTGCACACAGCACATGACTGGAGGCAAAGAGCAGTTCTCTGAGATAAGAAAAGATAACCTTCCTTGCAAGTATGTCAACTATGCTGATGATTCAAGAGGCAAGGTATTGGGTTGTGGTAAAATTGCTATATCTCAGGAACATTCTCTTACTGAAGTAATGCTTGTTGAGTCTATTTCATATGATCTCTTATCTGTTTCTCAATTATGTGATGCTGGAATGAAAGTCACATTTTATCCTAAAGAGGTCTATGTCCAGAAACTAACAGATGACTCACAAGTTTTCAAAGGCTATCGAGTAGATAAGCTATATCTTGTAGATTTTCAGGATCAAGAAGCAGCTGTGCCATGTTGCCTTATAGTCAAAGCTCAGTTAGGCTGGCTGTGGCACAGGAGGCTAGGTCATGTGGGGATGAGGCTGCTGAACAAACTCAGTAAAGAAGAACATGTCCTAGGCCTGAAGCAGATCCAATTCAACAAAGACAAGCCATGCTGTGCTTGTCAGGCTGGAAAGCAAGTTGGAAGCCCTCATCCACCCAAGAACATCATGACCACTACTTCTCCATTCGATCTCATACACATTGATTTGTTCGGTCCAACTACATATGAGAGCATTGGAGGTAACAAGTATGGTTTTGTTGTTGTAGATGACTTGTCACGTTTCACTTGGGTATTTTTCTTGAAGGACAAGTCACAGGTGTACAAAAGGTTCAAGCATCTCATTGTCAGAGTTCAAAATGAATGGAACATCAACTTGAAGGCAGTGAGAAGTGACAATGGGACAGAATTCAAGAACTCAAGAGTTGAAGCCTTCATGGACAAGCATGGGATTAAGCATGAGTTCTCTGGTCCCTATGCACCTCAGCAGAATGGAGTGGTGGAGAGGAAGAACAGGACCCTGATAGAGATGGCAAGAACACTGCTGAGTGAGTACAAAACACCAGCAAGGTTTTGGGCTGAAGCTGTGAATACTGCCTGCCACAACATCAATAGACTATATCTTCACCCACTCCTAAAGAAGACACCTTATGAGCTGCTGACCAACAAGAAGCCAAA